>JARFXV010000908.1:0-25000 GCA_031761425.1 Cosmopolites sordidus
AAAAATCATCATTATGGCTGATCCAATGATAGCCTTAAATGATCACTTTCGTTACAATCATAGAATGGCAAAAGCATTACAACAATTTCTAACGCCAAATGGTAAAACAAAATACCTTTCTTTAGTTCATTATATTTATCTCAATATTGATGGATTATTTTTTATTTACAGATAGAAAAAGGATCCAATTATGGTTGGATAAGTTGGAATTTATGGACAAAAACCTGGAGCAAATGATCATTCGAAGCGACTATATGTGGTTCATCCTGCTAATGTTACAAAGCAGAAAAATTAGAGATCCTTTTTCTAAACTACCTCCTGCTCATGTACCGGCATTAAAAAAATTTGTGGTGAGTTTTAAAATGAATTTGTTATCAAAACTAACCTACATAATTTAAAGAGTGTCGTGATTGTTAATGCAATCAATTTTCCTAATTTTCTTTAAAGCAAGCCCTTAAGGAAATAGTGATGTTATATATTATGTCTACACCTATTCAACTTTTTCCTTCAACGTGCGTTTCAACGTGCCTTTGCGTTATTGCATGCGTGAGTGCATCCTACTACATGCCTTATTCCTGTCCACATGTTTGTATCAGTTTCATTCAACATTTCTAGGAAGTTCAGTAAAGACGGTTTTTTACAAATATTAAAAACATTCTATTTTATAAGTACCTACTGTTAATTGTGTTAATCTGACATGCACATAATAGCACGGAAAATAATGGAAAAATACAGAAAATCTGTATGGACAAAGGAATTTTTAGAATAATTACTACACTTTACTACAGGTAAATATATACTAAAAAATATTCCTTATACACTCAATTTACAATTTTATTAATTTCTATTTTATTTAATCTAAGTCCGTTGTACCCTTAGGTGTAAGACTGACAGTTTACATTTTAGTAAGATGGATTTTATACTCATCATACCATCATATTTATATCTCAGGAATTTTTACCCTGCATGAGTTCCTGTTCAGTGCTAATTTTCTAGTCTCATTCCAATGACACGACTCGTTTTTCTGCCGCTTGTCGAACTTGTTCTTCCCACTTCTGGCTTGGAAGTCCATCTTTATGTTTTCCTCATGTTTTTGCTTCATAGAATTGTTTTGTTAATCTTTCTTCATTTATTCTATGGATGTATCCTAGCCAGCTCAGCTGTCTTTTTCTATAGCTCTTTCTATTGGTTTATCGGATTTGTCACTTTATCCCTTCTTGTAATTTCCTCTATTTTTCGTAGGAATCTAAATTCTGTAGCTTTAATACCACTTTTGTCTTTTTATTATTGATGGTCTCACTTCTTTCTGATACATCTGTGCTTTTATCTCTTTCAGTATCTCCCTTTTTCCTAGGAATGTTATTTTTAGGATATTGTTTAGTTTGCCTGTTTTGCCCATTTTTTCGTTCTTTTCACAATCCATTGTTCCATTATCTTCTATTATTGTCCTTAAATACTTATAGTTTTTGATTTGCACCATTAGCTTCCCATCGAATTCAATTTTGTTTTATTTTTGTACCTGTAATTACCATTGTTTTGCTTTTGTCAATATTGATTTCTGTTTACTTTTCTTAGCTCTTCGTTATTATCGCTAAGTTATGTTGTAGTTTTTCTTCAGAATCTGCCATTAGAACCATATCATCAGCGAACAGTAATTCTTGTGTTGTTACTGTTTTCATTTTTAAAACCTATTTTTGTGTTCTTGCAATTTGCGTTATTTTTTTTTAGAACATCGTCAATAACTAATGAAAATAACAGTAGACTCAATACGCAGTCCAGTCTTAGGTATATTACTGTCTCAAATTCTATAGATTCATCGTTATGCGTTCTTATAAAGCCTTAATAATTTATATTACTCCATCTTTCAGTCCTTTTCTCTTTAGACTTTTCTAGACATCCGTTCTTTTTACTCTCAAATGCTTTTTTCAGGTCAATGAAACAAATATGAATTTCAGTTTATTTTCTTAACAGTTTTTCTCGTAGTTGTCTAATTACAAATATCAGATCTTGCGTGCTTCTATTCTTTCTAAAACCATGCTGTGGTTCCTCTAATGTTGCTTCTAATTTTCCTCTCAGCTTACTCTATTTTTCTGGTAAATATTTTTCCAGGTAAACTTATTTGTCTAATCCCTCTGTACTTTTTACATTCTTTGATATCTCCTTTTTTAAACAAGAGCTAACTTATACCCATATTTCAGTGTATTGGTACTTTCTTTTCTATTATGATATCATTTAGCAGTGTCAAAAATCCTTCCTTTGCTATTTCTTCCATATATTTCAGGATTTCTGTTGTGATTTCATCTTGTCCTGGAGTTTACGTCCTTGCATGCCTCTCGTTCAACAGATGCATGTATCTTGACAACCTCTTCGTGCAAAACTTTCTCCTGCTTCCACTCGCTGTTTGGAATGCTGCTTATCCTGGTGTATAACGATGAACCCATATCTCATCTGCTATTATAAAACGACGAAGAAGTATTAATTCTTCTATTAATAGAAGTATTTATTCGAATCCACATTTGGTTAACTCATCGAGTGGAAAGATTTTATATATCTGAAAAGTCCTGCAACAATGTAACAAGAGTAACAATGGAAGGAAGGCACAGTAAGTTCACCAAACGAATCAAAAACAGTTTCATTGAAAAAGGTCGTGATATCAGTTTTTTTGGATGAAAATGGAATTTTGAGTCTTGTTTTTCGTAATAAAGGTAAACGATATCAGGAGTATATTACGCAAGCCGAATGAGAGAAGTCACAATCCTGCGAATAAACTCGGTTTGCGATCCAACCGGATCTTTACCCATCGACAAAATTATACATAGACCTCTTCAGTGCACTATATATGTGGTCTTGAGTTGTAGAGAAATTTTTTATAATATCTATAATACTATAATATCGAAATAATTTGGCTATTACTACTTCCCAAAAAAACTATTGCATGGTGTGCTAATGAAGTGAGGATAAAAAGTAGACTTCAAGGAAATTTCTATAGGAGTTAGAATGAAATTCTAAATGAAAAGCGAGCAGTTAAAATGGGACTTAGAATACTGCTATTCTTGGAACAAGAAACTATGAACATGAATCTCATGACATCCAATGCAATATTTTGAAATGTATTTAGTTTATTATTTAGAATATAAACAAGATACATTTGGAAAGGTTTCTTTATTATAGTTTCACAATTTTGACCCGAATCTTCCCATATTAATATTTTTTTACGATATCCTAAATCCATCTTCCATTCTGTTTATAACGTCGGTATTACTAACCGTATTAATCGAAATTCAGAAATTGCCAAATACAATTAATTAATAATATCATTAAATAAAATATATTTTAAAGTTATTATTAATAATACTACTAATACATTATAAATAAATAACACTGACCTACAGAATTGAAACATTTTTTTGTCACACGAGAACGTCTATCAAATTTAGATAGTCACTACCTAACAAGAATATATTAATAAAAAAAAATAACTTTTTTTATGACATTGAAATAAATATTTTTATAAAAAATGTATGAAAATACATTTACACTTATACAACTATCCATTTATACACAATATTTATGATTTTCGCGAGTACTTAGCTTCCGATAGGTTCCTTTTCAAACCCCAGCAGTAATCGGACTCCATTTCTCTTGATATCGCATCTCTGTACGGGAAAAATCTCGCTATGTTGGTAACTCACAGCACCCAGGTTTTCAGCGGAAAAAATCTATATGTGAATCTAGGATATGTATCTTCAAGGACATGCGAGGTGGGACTATTAAATAACGAAACTGACGCTGTAAAACATTTTATTTTGGTGTCAGACATATTTACTTATTATCACCTTCAATATACACCCCTCCTCTATCCTAACAATACTCCATGCGAGTCTTCCATTGTTCGAAACAGTGCTGGTCGTCTTCTTCTGTCTGCGTGCCGCTTTCTCTTTCACATCTTCAACGGACTCAAATATTGTTCCTTTTAATGCAGATTTTACCTAAGGAGACAGATAGAAGTCGCACGACGCAAGATCCGGCGAATAAGGCGGATGGTCTACCATTGAGATGCTGTACTTGGCTAGAAACCTCTTCACAGATAATGCGGAATGAATGCATTGTCTTCGTGGAGAACCCATGACTTGTCCTTCCACAATTCGGGTCGTTTTTTCCTTATTCTTTCACGGAGTTCAGCAAGAACGTGAAGGTGGTATTGTTGATTAATAGTTTGACCTTCAGGAATGCCGTGAAGGTACACTATCCCATGAATATCGAAAAAAAAAACAATCACCATTGATTTGAATTTTGATTTGCTCATTCGAGCTTGTTTGGCTCGCGGAGAATTTGGGCTCTGTGCATGGATTGGCGCTTCGTTTCAGGATCATAAATAAAAAACCACGATTCGTCAGATGTTATTATCCTTTCCAATAAGTTTGGGTCATTTTTAATGGCATTCAAAGTGTCAGTACAAACATTCTTGCGAGTGTCTTGTTTTTCAAACGTGAGAATTTTATTCACCATTTTGGCACACACTTTTTGCATGTTAAAATGTTTATGTAAAATTTGCCGTACGCATCCTTTGTCAATTCCTACAGTTTCAGCAATCGTACGAATACTTAACCGACGACTAGATCGAACCGAATTACTGACGTAAACCATCTTCAACGTCTTCTCGGCCATCTTGAAAACGTTTAAACCACTCAAAAACACGTGCACCCAATAAACATTCATTACCATACACTTCTTTTAATAAATGAAAAGTTTTAGTAGCGATTTTTCCACGTTTCAAGTGAAAGTTCACAATTCGCTGCTCTATTGTCACGCTTAATATTTTTCCGGTGAAACAAAAAACAACTCTATTCCTATTTTATTTTTAATAACGCATAATCCCACTAGAAACTTTGAACATATAAATACAAATTTCAAAACTATATGAAACCAATTCTGTTTTAGCCTCTGCATGTTTATGAAGAAGTACTTATATCCAATGAGCCTAACATGATATACCTTAACAGAAAGTCAAGTAACGATATATTAAACATCAAAGAGAAAAAAGGTCGCGGCACATCTTGTACATCTTTGGAATAAGGCATCATTAGAAAAACAAACCCTGTCCCGTATTGTACAAATTAATTCACCGTTCAAAATAAATGCAGTTTTCTTTAACTTACATTTTTCTGTGCTGTTTTAGAGGAACCTGTATCCGTTCGATTATAAATTTGGTACAGTTTATATTATACTTGATAGATGGCTCTACACGTCAGTTGAGAGCACTTGGTTAGAAAATGTAGATTTCAACATTCATTAGGTCGAGTTTTAAAAAACTCGAAGTTATGATTTCTATTTAATTTAATTTTTAAATAACTGATTATATATATATATATATATATATATATATATATATATATATATATATATATATATATATATATATATATATATATATATATATATATATATATATATATATATATATATATATATATATATATATATATATATATATATATATATATATATATATATATATATATATATATATATATATATATATATATATATATATATATATATATATATATATATATATATATATATATATATATATATATATATATATATATATATATATATATATATATATATATATATATATATATATATATATATATATATATATATATATATATATATATATATATATATATATATATATATATATATATATATATATATATATATATATATATATATATATATATATATATATATATATATATATATATATATATATATATATATATATATATATATATATATATATATATATATATATATATATATATATATATATATATATATATATATATATATATATATATATATATATATATATATATATATAGTCGAAAGAATATTCGTGTTGTTGTATGGGTCAAATTGAAATAATGTTTTTCATTTCTTTTTCGGCATTTTTTTCGACATTACACTTTCGACGGCATATTTCGATTTTTTTTAGGTCTCAACAATGTTTTCATAAACGGCTAGTAATATTAATATAAACACTAATTAAGAATACATTTATTATGTCGTAAATAAAGCAAATATATTTTAAATGGAAAATAAATAAGAAAGCTAACAAAAATAAATCTATATAAGGCCGCATATAGATCAATTCTTACTTGGATGCGAAATTTCCATCTATGGATGCGAAACATGAGTCCTCTCTTAATAGGAAAAACAAAAGTAACAGGCAATGGAGATTAAATAATTTAGAAAAGTATTTGGAGTTACAAGGAGCCCCCCAATTAGGGACTTCCTTCAGATCTTCGGTATTTTATATGATGTCATATAGTTGTTGATCAATGCCGGTAACTGGGTCACAGTAACCTGGCAGCAGGTATGAAATGTTTTATCGCTTCCACGCACATCTCGTTAAGGCCGGTTGCTCTCCGCCTGTTGCATTTGTTGATTGTCTTATCGAGCTCTGCCATGCTGAATGGTTTAGACATCTCGTTTGTTTCCTTTGTGTGGTCACAGTCTATTCTAATAGCTTCGATATGTGTATTTCGTTTGTCTGAGGGCTTTCCATTTTTGAGTAGCTGATGTATAATTTGGACTGACTTTTGATCTTTGCGTGGGTGGTAGTTTTTGACTCTTTAAGTCTCTTCGCCTTATAGCTACTCCGGCCAATATCGATTTCTTTTGTCAGCGAAATGAGTAATATAAGTAGAATAAAATGAGCAATAATGAGTAATAATAATAAACATCAGTAAAATGATAAATGAGAAAATAAGAGAAGATCTAAACATAGAAATGTTAAAGGAATACATAGAATGGCAACTAGGATGGTGAGCATATGCAGAGAATCGGAGGCAACAGGCTGTGACAAAAATATTTTCAAAGAAAGGGAAAAACATGGCAGGAAGCGGTAAATATAGTCACAAACAGAAAAGACTGCAACAAATTTATAAAATTAGTAAAAAAAGAAGCTTACTCCGAAATATGTACTATAGAGGATCTTTGGATTATATTGTAAGTTATTAAGTTATTAAATTATTATTAAGTTATATTAAAACCTTTTGATGGACTCCAAATGGTTTATAAATTATTTAAATTATTTTTCTCAAAAAATCAGCTTTTCAGATGGAGCACATTTTGAAATTGGTGGTTATGTTAATAAATAAAATTCGCTGCATTTGGGGCGAGGAAAAGCCACGATTGATTTATGAGAAACCTTTACATCCTAAACGAGTTACTGTTTGGTGTGCATTATAGCCAGGAGGTATAATTAGGCCGTATATCTTTCACAATGCTGCTGGTGAATCTGTAACTGTGCATGGTGTTCGATATTGTGAGATGATAACTGGATTTTTGTGGGCTGAATTAAATAATATTGATCTAGGAGATATGTGTTTCCAACAAGATGGCGTTACATCACACTTTTGCTAATGAAATAATTGATTTATTCAAAGAAAAAATTCGAGAACGAGTTATTGTAAGGAACGATGATGTTAATTGGCCGCCAATATCATGTGATTTGACACTGTTGGACTATTTTCTTTTGGGGTTACGTGAAAATCCAGATCTATAAGAACAATCCACAATCCATTCCTGACCTAAAGGATGAAATTATTCGAGTCATTGGTGAGATAGAACCACGGTTATGCCAAAATGTCACCTAAATTTTGACAGAAGAGTGGACGTCTCGAGCTGCATTTCGCAGATTTTGTACTTCGTGTTTAAATGTCATACAAGTTTTAAAAGACCCATTATGAGCAAACCCCATACAAGATAATGTGTGCTGGATATGCTAGATGCACAATTTTCCCCTATATTTAATAATATGGGTGGATCATCTTAATACAGATGACATCAAACAACAAATTAAAAATACAAATATAGAGACATAATTAAAAAAACTGGAAAATTAAAATATATTCAAGAACAGAAATAAATAGGACACTAGAAGTAGAACAATTGGATTTTGCAGAAGATATAAGATAAATAAAAATGTGTGACACTAAGTTAACCTAAGTTAAAAATAATGGTTCGATGGGGAATGAAAGATATATAATATATAAAAAAAGACAAATTATATTATGACAATTATGTAATACATTGTTGTAAAAATTATTGTAATAAATTGAGATGATTATACAAATTCAGGAAATTGAAAGAGAATATAAAAAATCAATCAAATATATTAGAAAAATGCAGAAGAAATAAAATTAATATATAAAAATTAAATTTTTAAATGTTAGAGAGCAATGAAAAAAATGTACGGTATAGGAGAAAAAAAATATATTAAAAACTTTCTACTTGCGAAAATTTGCCTGTGATACTGTGACGTAACTGGTAAAATATCTAATGGGTTATTAGTAGCGGCGGTTCGTGAGGGAAAAACAGGTGACGCGCGTATAACTAAATTTTGGAAAGGGGATAGAGAAATGCTTCGCAACCAAAAATTTTACATTAGTATCATACACACACTTTGCTTTGTAGAAATACGAGTGTAACTATCATACATCAAATTTTCAGATAGGTACCTAGATAATAAACTTTTGCTAAACTCACCATAGGACCATGACCATTAAATCTGTTTGTAGTTGTGCATCCTCCTAAATTTCTGAGCAGCAAAGTGGTCGATGACTGGATGATTACAATTTGAAATTGACTTTACAAGTTTTTTTTCAATAGATAGTATTGCTAACGCGCTCAGCCGTTCCTTCAAAACGGTCAGCAATTCCATGGATTCAAAATTTGTAACAGTGGCACAGCCCCATTGTGTTTCATAAAATCGTCCCGTGCATACATTACCGAGAGTTGATTTTTTAATTTTAAGTCATTTAAGTTTGCAAACAGGTTACACACAGTTTTAATGTCTTCATTTGGAAAGACGGCTCGATATTCACCAATTTTTTCAGTTTCAAATAAATTTGCAACAGTTAGGTATACATCGAACCTAAAAAGTTTATGAACCTGTATGGTTAAGGTATCAGATTTCTTTGCATATCCTGATATTCGGATTGGGGTCCCCCTTGTCAATAAATTTCCGTTTCTGCGATTCTCTATGTTCGTTCATATATATCTACATGTCCAATACTTTAGGTAAGTAATATTTAACATAAAAATTTTCCAATAGTTCTAGATTTTCTGCCAATGATTGATCATATTCAATAAAAACCGTTGCAACTTCTTGCAATATTCTTATACATAAGTAACACTTGACAACTACTTCATTACTGTCATTGTGATAAAACTTTATCATTTTTATATATATATATATATATATATATATATATATATATATATATATATATATATATATATATATATATATATATATATATATATATATAATTTAAATGTTATACTATTTCCCCGGAGATTCAAACGCAAATTTTATTTTAATATTTAAATCAAATATCTTGGGACCATTTTGCTAACATTGACAAAAAAAATCTACAGACCAGTGAATGTTGTGAGAGTTCCCGATCTTGTCGCCTAGAAATTACGCAAATACGTTCATGCCATCTTATAAATATTTAATATTACCTCACAAGATTTAACTCTTTTTTTCGCTCAGTTGAATCGACAGGAAATGTAAAAAATCTACAATTTCTTTATTCACTATAATGTTTACAGTCTGGCACAAAACACATCATCATTTTCAACTAAAAGAGAAACATCAGTATTGTCAATACAATTTATATAACAGATTTTGTAAAAAATCAATTTACCAATAATAAATTCAACAAAATATACTTGAAAATCCTCCCAAAAACTCCCCATATTAAATGTAAAATGTACTTTGAGGATTACGAGACTGTGGGAGAAATTGTTTATTAAACTTGTAAAGAGAAGAAAATGACTAACAAAAATTCTTTTATGAGAATTTGAATGGACATTTTCTTTGTTCGATAAGCTCCGCCCATCACTGACGTCAGCGCTTAGGATGTCTGAGAATGGGGCAGCACCCAAGATATGACGTTATAAATGCGTTTAATCTCCAGGTTATTAGCGAAACGATGCATTGCTGTCTTTGTTTTTCGCGCGCGATAGTAAAGAAAACAGTAGCGGCACAAACTTGTCTGTGCCCAAAGCACGTATTCTTTAATTGGTGCGCTTTGGCAACCCACGGCCTATTTCGTTACCGCGAATGGCACTATAGATGTTAGACTATCGAAGTCGCAAGAAGCGTGATCATAGGCAGAACAAAGAATAAAGTAATATAAAATCTGAAATTATTTTTTCCACTTCATTATTTAATTTTTTAGGTAGGGCACGTGAACACGTGCTCTTATAGATCAACCGCCACTGGTAATCCCAAAACGCGGGATTAAAAAAAATCAACATTTTAGACCAACGACTTTCCTACGTATTTTCAGTATAATCCGATCCAGTCCAACTCTGCACAATAAATAGTTACTCAGCTTTGTTCATCATTTCAAATGAGTCTTCTTCCAGCGAGCCATTTCCTCAAGTTTGAAAAGAGGAAATAATTGTAGGAAGTCATATCCGACGCATAAGGTGTATATGGAGTATGAAAGCCCTTGGAAGGGTAGGAATGAGATGTGTCTACAGACATAAGAGAATACTTTTTTGACGTTTAGCTTGAAGATTAATGTTCTATTGGTCCAGTAGTGAAGCGTAACAGTCTCCGGTGATAGTTCTGCCTTGAGCACCACAAAAAAAAGTTTAAATAATCCTTAACATTCTTGATAAGTGTTCATTTATGCTTCTTTGGTCGATACAAACGCGGCACTCTGCCGATCCTTTGCGGTGTCATATGAACAATGCCATAAATAATCGATCTCGAGTATCCAGAAAACCGAATTATTTCGGTCGTCGAACATCCAGCGCAAGCACTTTTAATTATTGCAGCTCTTCGATTTTATTCCAGTCTTGATTTAATCTGTTCGGTAATTTTGTGGTTATGATCCTTTACTATATGCTTCCAACGATAATAATTAAAGTAACCATTTGCTGAGGTACAACATGGGGGAAAAATTAAAACTGGAAAGATTTTGGTGAAGTTAATTTAAATAAATCATCAAAACATGTCTAACATCAATAAAATATATAATATACCCAAAAATAATAATATATAATTCGTCTATATTGGGGCTTTAATGTCGAACGAGGGCGTTAAAATTCATGAGAGCAACGTATTGCTACGTCTCGCTGATATGGACCATTAAAAGACCTCAACCGTATTGATTTTGGAGACGAATATTTCGCATTCCATGGACTGCCAGACGAACAAATCCGTTATTCAAGAAATTAATAAACCCACAAGGCTATCCGAAATTATTCATAAAGGATTACTAAGATTCTTCTGCCACATTGAATGCAGCGATAGCAGTAATCTAGAAAGACTGGTGCTGCAGGGAGGGATGGAGGGCAGACCTCTGAAAAGATGGAAAAATTAAATTAAATACATAACTGATTCATCTCTCCAATATGCAATCAAGGAAGTCAGAAATAGAGAACACTGGCGAGAAGTAGTCCGAAAAGGCCGCAAACGGAATGAGTTTCCATAGATCACAGCTCTTCTGTCAAGAACAATGGAATAAAAAAAATTTGAATAAAAGTTAATTATTTTAAATTAATATTTTTTTAAATTAAAATATATAATCGATAAATTAATTAAGAGTCAAGATTTTATCAAGAATGGTCCAACTAGGGCAGTAACACTTTGACATTTAGTATTTATTGTTTTTCTTTCAGAAACCAACAAATATACCTTTTGAAAAGCTCTCTGCAATGAATCTATCAAAAGATGCGTATACAATTTAATTAAAGTAGGAACTGAAACCTGTGCCATTGTCCTAAAGGTCGAGAATTCGTCGCATTTCCACAACCTGAAATCTCACAAAAAGGGGACAACAATTAGCCAGCACCGTTGTGCGATTTGACAGCATTTTTGCGGAGATTTGAAAAAATCAGTTAGGTCAATGGCATTAAAGGATAAACCTTATTTTAACTTAAGTCACACAAAATTTAGTTTAAAATTTAAAGGCAACTTTTTTACTTTAAGATAATAAATATAAATAAAATTACCATTACTACTTCAATAAAAAAATATTAATTTTATTTAACAATTAAGTTTTAAATTAACATTAAGATATTTTACACAATATGTTTACAAGCGATAAATACGAACGCATTGAAGAAACAATAAATATTAAAAGAAATGGAAAGTAGGAATAATAATACGGATAACAAAATAAAGATAACTATTTCTAGATTCAAATCATAGAACTAAATGGAAAATATAATGTATTAACATCACTAATACAAGGTGGACTTACACAACACACACTGCTTACTATTACGATCAAAAAGCAAGGTGGTTCTTTAAATAGAGCACAAAATATGTTTTTATTCCTCCAATTTTATTTTGTTTCCTTCAAAACAATCTCCTTTCACTGATAAACATTTGTTCTAATGGAACAAAGTCAGTTTACAAAATAGGAAAATGTTATACGGGGTTATATCTGGTGAATGTGGAATCAATCTGGTACATGTGGAAGGTTCTAATGGAACAAAGTCAGTCTGCAAAACAGGAAAAAGTTATACAGTGATATATCTGGTATATGTGGAACCAATGTGGTACATGTGGAATCGATCTGGTACATGTGGAACCAATCTGGTACATGTTAAACCAATCTTGTATATGTGGAACCAATCTGGTTTCATCATGGTGCAAAATTTATGAACTGTTTTGCCAAAACTCTGGACATTTTTTTCGAACTGACGAACGCAAATGATGCATAACGCTTAAATAATATTTTTTATTAACCGTTTAACTAGCAGGAAGGGACTCTTTGAGGATAATACCGGGGTATTCGAAGAAACCAATTAACTTGACTTAATTTTTTTTCTGAATTTCACACCAATACTTTCGTTTGTTACCTGGTCCATGAGCAGGACCTTCTATCCCGCCTTGTAATGCCAAGCATATGTCTTTCTAGTCTCCTCTGTGCTACCCAAAGTTTTTGAACTGATTGTGATGTAAGTATCCAGGTTTTACTTTCGTATATCATAACGGGCAGGCACTGATCAAAGATTTTTCTCTTCAGACAAAATAGGGCTTACACACATTAACACTGCTATTCAGATTTAACAAGTCGTTCCACGATGGTATCTGCCTCCATTGAAATTCTCTACCCGAGACCCTTTTTTAGATTCAGATTTTCAAGTCACATTTATAGATCAGGTTCATGGTTCTTCCGCCCTTTTCAGCTCTTGTACGTGTTTTTATAGGGATTCTGGATCTTATGAAAGCAGAACGATATCGCCTGCGAATCTAAGATGACTTAAGTGTGCACCATTGTTTTTTTTCATCTTGTTTCCAATCTAGATTACGAAATATCTCTTCAAGGTATGATGGGAAAAGAACAGGCGATATTGCTTCACGTTGTCATTCCCTCCTTCTACATTGATTTTAACCTCAAGATCATCAATCACTGTCGCTGTAACTTCATTATACATGGATCCTAATAGGTATACATAGGCTTTGACTACTACCTTCATTGTCAAGCAATGCATCCGATAGAATTTGCTTTGAGATATTAGAGTCATATTATTTTTCATAGTCGATAAAAACCAAGCACAATGGCCTGGTGATCATTGTGCTTTATATGACCCGTTGGATATTCTGAATGTGGCCCATTGTACTGAATCCACTTCTGAATCCTGCTTGCTCTCTTGACTGTGTGTCATTAAGTGATCTTCTGCTGAATAACCTTTCTTAATATTCATTTAGTTATTTCTTGGTGAAAACTTTATAGATTACTGATATTACGCTTTTTGGGTGATAGAAGTTTCCTGTACTCCTTTTTTTATGTAGACGCAACACTTCAGCATTTTTCTACAAATTAGATTTTTTTTATTTGGGTTTTTCGATACGATCTAAAACTCAAAAAATATCAAAAATATCTTATTTATACTCTGACATCGCTATTAACAAAAACTAAACCAAACAACACGCAACAAAATACCAAAAATGTGGTTTATAAAATTCCCTGCGAATGTGGCAAATTCTATATAGGTAAGACATCTAGACCGTTAGATGTTAGAAAGAGCCTTAGAATAAAAAAACCTTCTTAGAAAGGGCGATTTTAATAAATCTAGAATTTGTCAACATGCATGGGAATCGGGTCATAAAATCAATTAAAATAATTCCAAAACGGCATTAAAAGAATCGGTAACAAACTACAGAAGATTAAAATAAACCGCTATAATTAATTTAAATAAAAATAACTTCGGTAGATTTAAATTCAATATTGTTCCCGATTCTAAAGAATATAAATAAAAACATTTAAGAATTTCAATAAACAATCACAATCACACGGTAAACCTCACCTATATATATATATATATATATATATATATATATATATATATATATATATATATATATATATATATATATATATATATATATATATATATATATATATTTATTTATTTATTTATTATTTATTTATTTTAACTTTATGGTCTGCATAGGACCACTCTAGTCAAGTTATGGTTCAGGTCCCTTCTTCTCTTCTCAGCCCAATACTTCTTCATCCACTCTGATCGTAATTTCCTTTCCTCCTCCGGAATCACTCTTCCTGTCCTCTGTCTGTTGATCCTTGCCTGTAGTGCTGTGTGTTTGTCCTGCAATATCTTAAGTGCATCTGACTTGCATTTCAAATCCTCCATCGTGATGTGCAACTCTCTCATGTCTTCCTTAAGTTCTGTGATCCATCTAATATTGCTCTTACTATTCCAAAATTTCTCTATTATTCTCCTACTGATTCTACTTTCCGGTGTCCTTACTAGATGCCCCAAGAAAGATATTCGCTTCTTTCTCATAGTGCTCGTCACTGGTTCTATTTCCTTATAGACGGTTTCATTGGAAGCCAGTCTCCAGACTCCATTTACTTGATAATTTTTATTCAAACAAGTTCTCACTATTCTCCTCTCTGTCTTTAGTATTCCATCTATTGCAACGGTGTTTGTTGTTTTGAATATTGTTTCACATGCATATGTAATTTGAGGTTGAGTGACCGTTTTGTAGTGTTTTAATTTGGTTGCTATTGAGAGACATCCTTTGTTGTATGTGTTCTTGGTCACATGCTGTGCTCTAACCAGTCTATCTATTCTACTTTGCCATGCTGGTTTTTCATTCAAATTGTATGTGATTATTTCACCTAAATATTTAAATCTTTCCACAATTTTTATCTCTTGGCTACCCAGTTCAATTTTGTTTACTAATGGAAGTTGAGTTGACATGATTTCTGTTTTTTCAAATGAAATTTTCAAACCAATATTCTGAGCTATTTCCTGTAAAGATTTTATTTGTTGTTTTGTTTCCTGAATGTTATTGGCCAGAAGAGCTAGGTCATCAGCAAACCCTAGACAATTCAAATGTATGTTGTCCTTTTTGGTTCCAATTTTTATATTTTTTGGGTTGTTCTTGTACCATTCTCTCATTATATACTCCAGTGCACAGTTAAAAAGAAGAGGTGATAATCCGTCACCCTGTCTCGAACCAGTTTTTACCAAGAATGGTTCAGAAAGTTCTCCCCTGAACTTAATTTTAGAAATTGTATTAGTTAGAGTAAGTTCTATCAATTTGATCAGTTTTGGGTGAAGTCCAAAATGTCTTAAAATTTTTAATAATGATGGTCTGTGGATGGAGTCGTATGCTTTCCTGAAATCTATAAACGTTATCCAAAGGGGGTTGTTTCGTTTTCTATAATATGCCATGACTAGCTTCAAAGTAATTATTTGTTCTGTGCAGCTTCTCCAGGGTCTGAAGCCTCCTTGGTATTCACCTAGCTCTTGATCTAGTTGTTGTTTAATCCGATTATATAGTATCTTAGAGAAAATCTTATATGTGCCGTCTAGTAAGGAAATACCTCTGTAGTTGTCTGGATTACTTCTATCACCTTTCTTATGAAGTGGGTTGATTATAGCTGTTGTCCATTGTTCCGGGAACTTTTCTGATATCCAAACCTTATTTAATATCATATGGAGGGAGGTCTGGGTTGTACTTCCGGCGTATTTCCACATCTCTGCATAAACCTGGTCTTCACCACATGCTTTGTAGTTTTTCATTTCCTTAAGTGCTGTTTCAACTTCTTTTGCTGTAGGTGGGTTTATATTTTCCGGTTTAGTTTTTATAGGGGTCTGTGTATCAATAGATAAAAGTTCCTCAGGT
Organism: Cosmopolites sordidus; assembly: GCA_031761425.1. NCBI lineage: Eukaryota > Metazoa > Arthropoda > Insecta > Coleoptera > Curculionidae > Cosmopolites > Cosmopolites sordidus. The sequence continues at coordinate 16,211 of JARFXV010000908.1, forward strand.
TTATCACAGTTCAAGAGCTTGTTAAATGCTTCTGCCATGATCTCTGCATTTTCCTTATTATTATGTGCTGTTTTTCCATCCATATTTTTCAACAATAATGTAGGGGGGTTGTATTTTTGCAATCGTTTATCAAAGGCCTTGTAATAATCTCTCGAATTTGTTTTATAATAATTTTCCTCTATTGAGTTTATTAAATCCTTTTGATACTGTCGCTTAATTTTTTTAATGATTTTGGTGAATTCTTTTCTGACATTCTTGAGGTTAGTGGCGTTTTCTTCTGTTTTGTGAGTTTGAAATTTCAACCAAGCTTGATGTCTCTCCTCATGCATTTTGTCACAATCAGAGTTCCACCAGGCATGTCTCTTCCGCGGATTTAATGGGGCTAGATCTTTTGCATTCTGTTTAAGAATTGGTATTAGTTCTTCTAAATTGTCTGTTAGTCTTGTGGCTCCTGTTCTTTTCTGGTATTGGTCATTCTGGATTAACTGATGAGGGTCGTATGTCCTTTTCTCCCCCTCTGTGTTTTGTCTCTTCCTTCTTAAAGGGGTAAATTTAATCTTGATTTTTATTAAGTAATGATCTGAGCCGGTGTCCGTTCCTCTTAGAACTTTGACATTGTGGATTTCCTTGTGAAAGAACTTGTCCATGCATACGTGGTCCAGCTGCCATTCCCCTTTTGTCCAGTCAGGATGTTTCCAAGTTTTGAGTTTATTTGGTTTTCTTTTAAAATATGTAGACTTGGAGATGAGTCCATGCGTTCTACAAATTTCGATGATTCTTTGGCCATTTCTATTAGTATATCTATGAGGAGCCCACTTTCCAACTACATCTCGATACTTCTTTTCTTTTCCCAATTGAGCGTTAAAGTCCCCTATAAGGATCTTGACATGATTCATATTTACTTTATTCATTGTCTGATCAAGGAGATCCCAGAAATTATCTACTTCTTGCATAGTTTTTGTTAGGAAGTTTTTTTCATTAGTGGGGGCATGGGCATTTATGATGGTGTAAAATTTGTTTGTGGTTTGTAAAGTTATAGTTGCAATTCTCGGTGAAATGGCTTTAAACTCAATTATGGAATCTATGATTTTCAAATTTACTATAAATCCTGTACCAAATTGGGGGCATTGCTTCATGACTCTCTGTCCTGGCCTCCCATTGTAAATTCTATATCCTTGTGATTCAAACGCATCTTCTGTTGAATTTCTCATTTCTTGGAGCCCTGCTAGTAAAATGTTTTGCCTGTCCAATTCATCTGTGAAGTTCTTGAGTTTTCCGGTTTTCAGTAGAGAATTTATGTTATGTGTTGCGATGTAGTTAATATGTTTATGTTTGATTCTGAATACATGTGACTTCGAATGCTCCGATTCATTCTTGCCTTCTAGGTGACTACCCACCGAATCCGATGTAGTCTTCTCCTTCCTCGAGGGGTTGGACGGTGGAAATTTTTTCCTAAAAGACCTTTCCATGACTGACTGTCGAATGTTATCAACCTTAAGTGGAGCAAGCTCCAAGTTACAACTACGGTTGTTAACCATAGAGGATATTTATTCAGCCGCCACTAACATGTGAAACAGACGCTGTTGGGTACCGCCACTAACATGTGGAACCGTCGTACCCTTTGGTGCTAGTTTTGGTTCACCCTGGGTATTTTATTTCCCCAGTACCCACCATATTTGGTGAGCATTCCACTATCCGCCACCTGTGGAGGCGCCCGGTAGGAGACTAGCAAACTCCCGCGGGATATATATATATATATATATATATATATATATATATATATATATATATATATATATATATATATATATTTTTTTTGTTAGTATGTCACTGTCATTAAAAACTAATTGTCTTCTTCGACTTCTTGTTTATAAATGTTTATATTTAAACTGCCTTAAAGAGAGCAACATTTTTTGGTAAAAAAAGGCCTTTATTTCATCTCGTTAGGACAGACCATTTTCCAGAAAACTGACTTTTTCTAAATCGATGCACGAATACATGGATCTCGAAATGCATCTTAATAATTAAGTAGGGACCCTTGTACGAAAATATTTATTTAGTTGGCAACAATAACTAATTATAACTAATTACTAATTGCTAATTGTAACTAATTACTATTGTAAGTACTAATTGTAACTAATTACTATTAAGGAACTAATTACTATTTAGCACTTATTCACAATAAATATAGGAAATGATTTACCTCAGTGTACTCTCTAATTATTTTCTTCATAAAATATCTTACCCCGCCGAAAATACCAGGTTTATTTTTGATAGATTAAACACACGTTGCTTCAATTCCACTACAGTGCCAATCGGGGTAGCATAGACCTTCAGCATGCCTTCTAGTATCCCCACCGAAAGTAATCGAGAGGATTTAATCTGGGGAACGTGGTGGCCAATGCACTGGTGCACCACGTCCTATTCGTCGTCCTTGAAATAACCGATCTAAATGCGCTCTTACATTTACAGAAAAATGAGGCGGAGCCCCATCGAGCATAAAAAACATGGTATATCTGAATTGATATTGGTAGATCTTCAATTAGGTCCATCAAATGGTTTTCCAAGAAGTTCAAATACTGTTGTCCATTTAAACGGTTGGTAAATACAAAGGGTCCAATGAAAAAAATTCCCTTATATCCTTGCCCGGATATTGATAGAAAAATTGTCCTGATGCCCCGATTCGAAAAACTCATGTGGATTTTCTTCCTCCCACACATGAGCATTATGAGAATTCAAAATTCCATTGCATGTGAACATATAAGAGAATGTTCTGGACAAAATTTTTATTTAAACACAATTGGGTGTTTGAATAAAAAATAATACTCAATTTTTTGAGTTTATTTTCTTAATCATTGGCAAAATTGAATTCCTTAATCATTGGCAAAACTGGATTTTTTGTGGCAGGTCATCAGGCTTTAAGGCTGAATTTCTGTAAATTATATTAATAGAGCGCTTGCTCTCTAACAATTTCCCACACGGTACTTTTAGGAATGCCTTCTTGAACAGCAATTCGTCAGACACTTATTCCTGGGTTTTCTGCTATATTTTCTTGTTCTTCATTTTCTACAGTTCTGGTGCTCCGGCTTTTTTACAGTCATGTTTGGAAGGCATGAAAGATCCCTTTTCACATAATCTTCTATGCAGGTTTGTAAATCTTTCTGACAAGGAATTTCTTCCGGGAAAAGCCTCTGCATACAATCTTCTAGCTTCACAAGTGTCCCCGTTCGCCTTCCTGTACCGAAAATGCATATTCGCCAGTTTAAAAATTAAAAATCTAGATTTTATTGCTTAAATGGCCCAGTTTTACGAAATGTCACAGACAAAGATTAACCGTGACAGCCGCCTACTTAATTATTAAGATGCATTTTGATATCCATGTAATCGTGCATCGATTTAAAAAAAGTCCGTTTTCTGGAAGACGATCTATCCTAACGAGATGAAATAAGAGGACCTTTTTACCTAAAAATCTTTGCGATTCACTAATGTGATTTAAAAACTTAAAAAATATTACAAACAAAAAAGTTATCTTTACTTATTAAGGAGACGCCGAGGTATATGACGGCCCTGACTAAAACATTCAATTATTAATACAAAACACGTTTTTCCATTCCAACTTATTGAAGTATACCGAGTTTCGCATAAACCGTTTCGAAAATATTGCGAAAAAACCATCTTTAGAGTTCCCCCTTTAAGGGGCTTTATCCCCTTTAAGAAACATTTTTGGGGTATGTTTATAGGAAGGTTTTCTAATGTATTAATCCACAGAGTCACCTCCCAAAATATTTCGACGTTATTTCCGGACACCCTGTATATTTATATATATATATATATATATATATATATATATATATATATATATATATATATATATATATATATATATATATATATATATATATATATATATATTTATTTATTTATATATATTACTTTTTCTTTTAAGCAATTTTTATTATTACTAACAGTTTATATATTCATAATATGGAAATACTTATTCACGGTATTGAACATGTTTTTTAAAATTGTATGAAGCTACACAGTTCGCTATACACACATCGAGATAATGGTATAAAATATGTTTTTATATTCCGTTAATATAAAAAACTTGGTAAGGAATTTCGGACAGATTTTAGAGATAAAACCGGACGAATAGTTTTATGTTGTCTGCGAAGAAAATGTTCAGTGATATTTAAATATAGTGCAACTGAATGTTAACAAAATGCATTTAATGGGCTTTTTTGTATCAAGTTTATTTTTGATCTTGGATATCAAAGGTCACGTAGTCACAAACCCCCGCGACTTTTTAATCAGTTCAGCCCATGGCAACGAATATGGTTCATCGTCAGATGTAAGAAATGATTTAGAAGGTAAATTATATAATGAAAGATATTATCTATAATATGTGGTATAAATTATAGAAAAATCAGCATTTTTAAAATTTAACTAATTATATATTTACTATGATAAACGAGAATTTGAAATAATGATGTTGTTTGATATAATATAATATATTATATTATACGAGGTGTGTAAATAAAGTAATCAGATAGGTGGCGTATCGTTCAATCTTCAGCCTGCAATACTTGCTGGCTTCCCTTTTAGAGGGAAGACAGACCAACATCCGATACATCTTCAGTACGAATTTAGACTTCATGGTCCGTAATAATTCTTTCGTGTAGTAATACATTTTTTACATTTGACGTTTTTTTTAACATGACGTCGTTTTAACTATTTCCAAAGATTTTGGACCGGCTGCGAAAGCCACTCTAAAGCTTTAATATATTTCCTTTCGAACTACTGTTTCACTACATGAGTTATTATTTATCACTAAACACCGAATCACTTTTTTAAAGTTCTCGACGCACGTTTCGCTAACCATGTTAGCATCATCAGGAGATGATTTAATCTACTCCAATTAATCTAAGATTAAATCATCTCCTGATGATGTTAACATGGTTAGCGAAACGTGCGTCGAGAACTTTATAAAAAGTGATTTGGTGTTTAGTGGTAAATCTCTTTGAGTTTACATGAGTAAACTCAAATCGTATGTTTGGAATGATTGGCTTGTTGGTAGACCCACTGTAAATTCAATTATTTAAGTAAAGTAAGTAGTAAGTAAATTTCTTTTGTCATAATTTCTTCTATCTAAAATATTGCATCTGCTCCGTTATATGAAAAACACCCCCATAGTTTAATGTTAGCTCTATCATGCTTCACACAAAGTATTACGTGGATTAAATTCTTTATTAATACGTCTTCCCTTATAGAATTTGCTATCAGAGCCAAATAAATTAATTTTGGTTTCATCGCTAAAAACGATGTTTTTTAGTTACATTAGAAATCTTCAATACAGTTTCTTTTTGCAAATTTTAGTCGCTGCTTTATACTCTGTTTACTTATAAACCAAACTTTCCTTGCCAATCTATTTCTATTTCCTTGCCTTCTATTGTAAACGCTGTCTTGTGGTTCTTGTGCTAATACTTGGGTTAAGATTTTTTTTATAATCGCAAAGGTAGCAAGAGGATCGATCCTTCCGCGCACAATACGATTATTTATTTTTTACTCGTTTTTCATGGAGGGCTTTCCTTTTCTAGTTGTTTTTGAGTCAGTGATTGATTTTGAGTTTATGATTCTTTCAAAACTCCTTAAACTACAGATGATGATCATTTGCTTGGGTCTTTTGTTATCTCCTCAGCCTTCATAAAGCATTTTTGGGCCAACAGGTTTTTTTATGTTATTTAATTAATTTTTTAATTGAAAAATGCCATAAGTCAGCATTGAAACTTGAATTAAAAAAAAAGTTATTGGTATAGCCTCCAAATATTTTTTTTCATTTTAAAGTGTAATGTTATAGGGTTCTATTAAAATCAAAATTAGATGCAAGGGATATCTCCTTTTTTTTATAGACTCATAAAATTTTTGGAAGAAGGAAAAATAAATTTAAACAATTCAATTTTGAATTGCATATTAAAAAAAACCTAAAAGCGATCGTGGTCTTCGAATTCAATAAAAATCTCTGGTTTATCCTCTTTCTAACGGTATGCATTCATGCCATAAAAACGTGTTACTAACTTCACTAATTTGCTAACTTCGTGTATCGGAATGCATTAGGCGGTAGAAAATGCTATCTCACTCTTGCGCAGTGAAGTCTGGCTGCTATCTCTTTCTTACATAAGGTACTAACGTTCGTTGGACTAGAAGTAAAAATAAATTCTTATTAATCAATGTTTTAATTATTCACAAATATTGTTGGAATTGCTGACCTCCGTATGCACCCGCGCAATCTTCGCCTCATTTCTACTGTAGTAGTACGTAAAAGAACTTCTTTAATTATGACGAAAACCACCTATGCGATGGAATAAATCTTCTTTAGTTTCAACTTCTGTGAAGTATAACAAATTTTTTTGTCCGTTCCCAGATGTAAAAATCCATCGGAGTTAGGTCTGGGGACCGTGGAGACCATGGAATAGGGCCATCCCTCCCAATCCACGAATTTGGGAAAACATTATTTAAATACTCCTTCACTGTTAAGGTCCAGTGTGCAGGACAATCATCATTTTGGAATATAATACTCCGGTCTTTATTAAATATTGGAACCTCAGCTAACAATTCGGGTAAGCCGGTCGCGTTAGTGCGGCGATAAGAGCAGCAGCCGCCGCTGCTATGCCGAATCCGCGCTGGAGCGATAGCTGGTTCGATTCCAGCGCTCGGATGGTTATTTTTCTTTCTTCTGTCCGTTTATCTTTCCTAAATGTTTGTGATTGTGTCTAGGCAAGAGTGTAAAATCCGACTACGAATTACCCCTCAGTCACGCCAGTTAAAGGCTGGGTAAGGCCGGATGTCTTCTGAGAAGTGTTCAACGTTGGTCACTCGCCAGTTGGTAGGTTTCCTGATAGACTTATGGGTAGGCACATAACCAAGGGTTTATAGCCCGAGGGGGGTGCTGGCCTGGGTTTGTCGCAAGCTGATGACCGTGGTTTGGAACCCACGTTAAGCTGTAGGTGCAGTCGCTAAATAGCCTAGTTGCTGATGCGCCTCCAACCCTAACACTTTACTTTACTTTTAATTCGGGTAAGACGTTTTGCAGGAACTCAAGGTAATTATCCCCGTTGAGACGATCAGGTAAGTAATGTGGCCCAATTATATGATTTCTAATGTTATCCTTCATCTCGAATATCAGCTTAATGCGTCCCGATACACAAAGTTAGCAATTTAGCATACCGTTAGAAAAAAAAGAAAGAGGATAAATCAGTAGTAACTTTTCAGTAATAACTTTTATAGAACCCTACAACATTACACATTAAAATAAAAAAATAATTTGGAGGATATACCAATAACTATTTTTAAATTCAAGTTTCATTACTGACTTTTAATTTTTCAAAAAAAGATTTAAAAATTAACATAAAAAAACCTGTGGGCCCCAATGCCTTATGGCGGCCTGCCACCCTGTATATATATATATATATATATATATATATATATATATATATATCATCATCATCATCAGCCCGTATCGATCCACTGCAGGATGAAGGCCTCTTCAGCATGCTTCCAACCTTCACGGTCCTGGGCTTTCCTCTGCCACTCGGGTCCAATATACTTAACGATGTCATCAGTCCATCGTGCTTTCGGTCTTCTTCGCGGACGTTTGCGATCAAGCGGTATCCACTCCAGGATTGCCTTGGTCCATCTGTCGTCCCATCGCCTCGCTATATGGCCTGCCCATCTCCATTTCAACTGTTTTACTCTTCCAATGATGTCACAGACTTTTGTTTGTTCCCTGATCCATGCGCAGGACTTTCTGTCTCGTCTTGTAATGCCAAGCATACATCTTTCCATTCCCCTCTGTGCCACCCGAAGTTTTTGAATTGATTGCGATGTGAGTGTCCAGGTTTCACTTCCGTATGTCATAACGGGCAGAACGCACTGATCGAACACCCTTCCCTTCAGGCAAAGTGGGAGTCCGCTCTTAAACACTATGTTGAGCCTACCAAATGCCTGCCAGCCACATTTAACACGCCGTTCCACCTCCCGGGCGGTATTCCCCTCCATGGAAATCCTCTGCCCAAGATATACAAAGCTGTCCACAATCTCTAAATCCCTTCCTAAAACTGAAATTCTTCTGTCCTGAGCGAAGTTATTGAACATAACCTGACTCTTTTTCAGGTTTATTTTCAAGCCAAATGGTTCGCCAGCCCTTTGCAGTTCTTGTATGCGTCTTTGCAGCTCCTCTGGGTCTTGTGAAATGAGAATAATATCATCTGCACATCTAAGATGGTTTAAGTTTGCACCATTGATCTTCACCCCATCCTGTTCCCAATCCAGTTTACGGAATACTTCTTCAAGGCCAGCCGAGAAAAGTATAGGCGATATTGCGTCACCCTGCCGTACACCTCGTTTTATATTAATTCCCACTTCAAGATCATCAAGGTGAATTGTGGCTGTAGCTCCATCATATATCGATTCTAATAGGTTTACATAGGCTCTCTCTACACCTTGGCTAAGCAGTGCATCCATTATCGCATGCTTTGAGATGGAATCAAATGCTTTTTCGTAGTCGATAAAAGCCAAGCACAGTGGCATGGTGTATTCGTTGTGCCTTTCTATGACCTGCTGTACAGCCTGGATGTGATCCATTGTACTGAATCCACTTCTGAATCCTGCTTGTTCTCTTGGTTGTGCGTCATTCAGTTTTTTTAATATTCTTTTAAAAATTATCTTGGTGAAAACTTTGTACATCACTGATAGGAGGCTTATTGGACGGTAGTTCTTTAAATCTTCCTGTGC
>JARFXV010000908.1:30000-283079 GCA_031761425.1 Cosmopolites sordidus
TCAAGACGTTTTATGTGACTTTATCAGATACCTCGACCTTTGGAAACAAAGTTCATAACTGTTAACATCCAAACTCAAAGAGAGGAATTTACTTTTTCCAGGTATTAAAATTACATGTTATCATACTTGAAAAAAAAGAATTGCTTCAGAAAATGATGTTTTTTTTGTAATGATGTGGGCGGTCTTTTATCAAAAATGAGTTTCTTGGGTGAATAGAGACTTTTTATAGACATTTCCATGCGAAGTTTGAAATGTGTTTTGCTACATAATAGCAATAAATATAGTCCGGTTTCCATTGTTCATTCCACATTAAAGGAAGAGTATAAAACCACATCTCTTGTATTGGCAAAACTTAATACCATGATCATAAGTGGCTTATATATGTTGATTTAATTTTTTTTATCGGGTCAATAAAGTGGCTACTCGAAAGTATAGCTAAAAGTGAGCATTAGAATAAAACAAACTGGCCTGAAAGAAAAAATTTGATAGTTGGAAAACAAAATATCATAAATACAACTTTAGTTACGAGAGAGAAAATAAGTTTGCTTCCATTTCACATAAAATTGGGATTCATGAAACAGTATGTCAAAGCACTGAATAAAAATGGTGTCTGTTTTAATTGTATATCAAGGAATTTCCTGGTTTGAGCAAGGAAAAACTTAAGGGTGACATTTTTGCTGGACCCCAAATTAGACTTTTGATGAAAGATAGCAATTTTGTCCATTCAATGAATGATATATAATTATTAGCTTGGTTTTCTTTCGTCAATGAAAAAAAGTGACACAGAAAAGTATCGCGAATTGATGCAAAACATGCTGGAAAATTTCAGAGAGTTTGGATGTAACATGAGCAATAAAGTTCAATACTTCCACGATCATTTGGGCAAATTGTCGGACTACCTTGTCTTTTACAGTGAGGAAAAATGAGAGCGATTTCTTTAGGACCTAAAAAATATGGAAGGAAGGTACCAGAGTCGATGGGATAAACAGATGAAGGCTGATTACTTCAAACATCTATATAGACAATAATCCGGAGCCTTTAAATCAATTTTACTTGAAAATTGTCAATTTGATGAAAGTGATTTATGATGGCATTACAGTATTCTAATCGCATATTATTGTCTGTAGGCAACAGGTTTTGAACAATTTGAATCTCATCGGAAAACATATCCACTTCTCAAAATTAAATGCGTGGAGAAATTACCAATTGTGCTCCACGTCAACAAATCCGTATTTCTGGAGACTAGACACGTGCGATATTTTCTGCACGAATTCTTGAAAATGTTTGAATAAATGATAAGTTTACGTTTTACGAGCGCTAATACTTTGGCCTTAATCCACGTCGAATTGCAATAATTAAATTATTACTTTTTATGTAAATTTCAACAATTTTACTGCGTTCTTTCAGCGTGTTTTTCTCTATAATAAAACTTACACGTTTTCATTACACAATAGCCAAACTCAAACTATTACAATTAGCATGAAAAAAATATTTTTTCAAAATCATTTTTTAAAACGTTAGAGAAAATATAGCATGCTGTTGGGAATAAACTGATTTGCACTTATTTACACGTACTGTATTTATATATCAATCAACAACAAAAAAAATTATATTAATGAATTTTGGATATTATATATCGTTTTTGTGAAATAATTGTGAAATATAAAATTTTCAGATAAAATATCTAAACAAAGTCCATATTCGAAAATCATTATTGATTATGATACAAACTGCTTACCTCTTGTAACTTGTCCAGCACATCTACGTGCTAAAAAGCATAATTACTGTCAAACATCAGCTGGTAGAAGAGGAATACATTGCACCACTGGTCAGAATCACACAGGTATAATATTTAAGCAGAGGTTCGGGTTGAAATTAAATGATTCTGATTCGAATTTCCAGAAATACCACATGACCGAAGTCATCATCACGGTTATCATGCCGATTTTCTCACTTTGGAGAATATCAGCCAAAAGTCCAAGAAGGAAATGTCGAAATTGCGTAGTTTAGAGTCTAAGCTGCTGAAGAAACATTCGGCCATTTTGCGACCTGGTCCTGCAACCTATGGGCATTTCAGAAATTCCAGAAGGCTTAATGTGGCCGACATCAATCAGGTCATGAATGTTGCCGATCGAGCGTTGGAACTTGCTATTGCAACCCGTTTCTTTAAGGACAGGTACATATTTGTAACATATTTATTAGGGTTTTCTAAAAAGTTTCAGATTTCAGCCAATAATTGATATGTTATTAGGGTAGAGCGGGGCTAGTTGAGCAACTTTTCGCTTGATTTCGTATAATTTTAAGAATATGCATCGGATTTAATTGATTCTTACTCTGTTAGGTTCGTTATTTACTCTTCTTCAAAACATCTAGGGGCGTAAAAACGATCCCAGTATAAATTTAAAAGTTATTGTCGGAAATGCGAGAGCGCTCCAAGTTGTTCAACGTACCTCACTAGTGGGGCTAGTTGAGCATGGGTATGGGGCTAGTTGAGCAATGGATAAAATGGACTTGATGACTGTATAGAATGATCTGAATACAAAATAATTGTAATCAACAAGAAAATATTTATTTATTATGATTATTACATACTCATATTTTATTATATCTCTGAAAAAATAAAATTAAAATCAAACAAAATTAAATCTTTCCAATCTTTGGATTATTATTACATTTTTTATATTTAAAATTATATATTTAAGAATAATTATAACGCAAATAAATATTAAATTAAAGTAGTAACTAATTATGATATCAAGAATATTGCTAAATGATAAATAATCCCAAATTATTAATCATCTTTGTGTCTATCACAATTAATACAAACATATCTCTTGCAAGTCATTCTCTTAGTATTAAATTGTTTGGCTGCGACATTTACACTAATTTTTTCTTCCTCTACAGCTTTTGCTGCATCGCTCAATTGTTGATTAGTAGCTAAACCTCTTGAGGTTTTTCTTTAATAAGTACGCATCTTAAAATGTAATAATAATCATTCATACAATATTTGTATTATTTAGTAATTCAAATTAAGTTTACTAATTAAAATTACTTATATTGATAATTATTATCACCATAAGTAATTTTTACTAGTAAACTTTGTGTAGAATCATCACATGCACAAATTAATTGATGGTTATTAATTTATTAAAGATTTTTAGTTATATATATATATATATATATATATATATATATATATATATATATATATATATATATATATATATATATATATATATATATATATATATATATATATATATATATATATGTATGTTAATATGTATCTTTTAGTTTGGTTTATAATCTGTTTAGTATATAATCGTTTAGTATATAATCTGTTTTTATACAAGATTTATATTATATATATATATATATATATATATATATATATATATATATATATATATATATATATATATATATATATATATATATGTATGTTAATATGTATCTTTTAGTTTGCCCAATATACCCCCGATCATACTCTTGACAATTTCGTAAACATCCTATTTTTCATATAGGTCTATGTTATGCTTGGGATGACTCAGGATTTCTCTTAACTTATATAGCTTGCATTCTACTTTAATATACACTTTTTCCAAAATTTTGTCTAACCCTCACGTTAATTGGACATGAAACAGTTTATGTTCTGTTCCTTTTGAAAAGTAGAAGATTCTTTCGACAATTTGATAAACTCATGTTTTTCATTTAATCAATGCTTTTATTATAACCAATGCTCTTATATATTACAGTGCTCCTATTTTAACCATTCACTTCGACCACCTCCTTAATCAATTTTAATTGTTTATTCGGAGCAAAGGAAAATTAATTAATGTATCTGCCATAAAGTTTAAACTGCCATCAAATTTCATTATGGAAACCATTATTTGAATCGTTAGGAATGTATTTCGAAATGGTGGTGTATTTTCTATAGATATGAAAATCTAACCTATTTTTACTATTCCCACTCCTATTATTTAGTAGATAAATTTTATTGTTTGAAATTTACCATTTAGCTTTACAAATTCTTCTAAATTTTCTATAAAAATTCTATAAAATTAAGAGAATAAAGCATTTAAAGTTTGGGGAAAAGTAGTTGTTCTTCGGATCGAAAACACGCAACCACACTATTGGAAGAAAGTAACTAAATACATCCTTGGCTTCAGTTTCAAATTTTCTCATGAATAAGTTGGCTAAGAACGGTGACAGAGAATTGTCCATTGCCGTTCGTTCATGTTGTTCATAGAATCTATTATTAAGCTGAAAACAATTTTGTCTCATTCATAACCTTGTTCGAGAGATCAACTCTGAGACAATATTGTTATTGAAACCGTTTAACCCAAGTAACTTCAACTTCAACTGCATGAACGTTACAAGTATGTGTTTCGGACAATAATTCTTGAACTTCCCTCGTATACTCGTGACAGAAAAATAACCAACTTTAGATTGCGATCTTAGGTAATACAAAATAACTATATTTTTTTTTAGGCAAGGTATCACTAACGAAGATTTAGAACTTGGAGTTATCCACCAAGATCTACGCCTCACGCCATTCAGTCAGAATTGCAATCCTTTTCCAACATGTCCTCTTATCTCCGACAAATATCGCAGAATAGATGGAGCCTGTAATAACCTTTTACATCCAACATGGGGAGCCCCATTCACTCCTTATTCAAGAATTCTACCTCCGAATTATCAAGATGGTAAATTTCTGGAGTTTATCGAAAGTTTTTTTTTTAAGAAATGCGTTTATGTATTTTTTAGGCATTTGGTCACCAAGAGTGTCAGTCGTTGATGGAGAATCATTACCTAATCCTAGATTAATAAGCACAACAGTAATTTCTGATATTGATGCACCAAACCAGGATTTTACTTTACTTCTGATGCAGTTTGGACAGTTTATCTCCCATGATTTTACTCAGTCCATGGATATGACTTATGGTAGAACCCACTGAGATAATATGTAATATGGTTAAATTTGAACAATTATTTTTTTAGCAAATGGTAGTGCCATTTCTTGTTGTAACTCTGAAGGGACATCTGAACTACCATCAGAGGCATCGCATTATAGTTGCATGCCTATTATCCTACCCTACGAAGATCAATTTTTCAGTAGGTTTAAACAGAGATGTATGAATTTTGTTAGGTCAGCTTTAGCACCTAACCATGATTGTACTATGGGATATTCTCAACAGGTAAGAATAAATTTATTTTATTAATTATTATTATTATTAATTCACGTATGGGCCCCGGTGGACCACGTGAAATACAGTTAGAGGCGTTTGTTGTTGTTAGCCTTCCTTTGCGTCCATACTGATTTCATTCTTTCACTATGAGCGTTTTTTCCTTTCGTCAGACCAAGTTGTTCCGGTCTTCCTACATTTTTCTCTCTGGCCAACCTCCCAAACGTTGTGTCTGAAGCAATTTCTATCCTGAATATATCCTTATCTATTGAATATATATATATATATATATATATATATATATATATATATATATATATATATATATATATATATATATATATATATATATATATATATATATATATATATATATATATATATATATATATATATATATATATATATATAGAATAAATAAATGAGTAAATGGAATAAAAAGCCGTAATATTCATTAATTTATTTATTATTAAAATACATATATCCTTTATGTATTTAGTTGTCCAGCATTTAATGTCCCTTAAACAAAATTAACTTTGTATATAAGGGTTTATAGCCCGAGGGGGGTGCTGGCCTGGGTTTGTCGGAAGCTGATGACCGTGGTTCGGAACCCACGTTAAGCTGTAGGTCCAGTCGCTAAATAGCCTAGTTGCTGATGCGCCTCTAACCCAAACACTTTACTTTTAACTTTGTATATGTTCTATAAATTTTTTCATCTACTACACCGTTTTTGCAAATATAATTCATTCTTGTAGTGTAAATAGTTCATAAATAAACTAAAGTGTTAGATATATACTCGAGACTAAACTCATTGTTCATAACAATCAAAAGAAAAAACAACTTTTAAGAAGTAAATGTTATGAAAGATGTTTATTAAAATGATAAAATAAAAAAGTTACTTATTTTAAATAGTTCAATTGTTGGAACAGCATTTGGTAGTAGTCTAACTTTTAACTTAAATGTTCAATCAAAACAGTTCTCAGCTCAAAACATGATGCGAACATCAAATAACCAAACCTACTGCGGTTTGGAATAAAGTCAGGCTTCTTTATAAAATTAATCCACTGTGTTCTTCGATTTGGAATGTTTGGGAAATCTTGAAAAAAGATGAACTGGTTTAATAACATGAAATCCAAATTACAATGGAAGTTACATTTACATTTATTTTATAAAATTTTAATGTAGATTATAAAAAAGGTAACACCCTCTATGATTAGTTATAATTTATAGATTTTATGAGTAAAGTAACATGTTTTATATGAAAACTAAAACATTATCTGAATTTTTAAGGCCCAGTATCTCAGAAAACTAAACATTTAAGAACATGCGTTAAAAAATTAAGTTCTAAAAAAAATAATCACTATCTTGAATAACATTATAATTATATTATTTTATCCAGTATACCTCGCCTTAGGTACTGGACGGGTCACGGGTGGTGGATAGTGAAAGTTCCATTAGATATTAATGGACAGCTGCGAATATCTCAAAATAAGCAGCCCCGAACCAAGGCAAAAAAAAACTAAATCCACTTAGCGTCTGACTTGTATCAAGCGGTTGAGTGGTCAGCGTCTGTTCACCAGTGGTGCGGCTGATATTTAAATTCTGGAACTAACCCCTCCAGTCTTAACCTCTGAACCGTCATGGTTCAAACAATTAATTCAAAGTACAAGATGAAGCGTTCTAGTAATTACAAAATTACCCCAGGAGGTAGACAATCCTCTGCCAGCTTTGCTGGTACAACCGGACTTTCGGATTCTGGGGCGTCCGGGCTTAAACGCAAAATCTTTCAGAGGGAGTCGGAGACCTCTGGCCAACGTCTGAAACCGAAAACAAAAACTTTCTTTGGAACGGTAAATATCAATTCTCTCCTGCGTCCAGGAAAACTACACGAATTGGGGCGAACATTGAGTCAGCAAAAAAATCCAAATTTTAGCTTTGCAAGAAACCAGATTGACAGATGCTAACACCTTGGAATTCGGCAACTACAGACTTTTTAAAAGTAAAACTGACAAAAGAATACTCAAAAATACACCACATCTCGGTGTTGCTTTCGCTATCTCAAGAAACATTCTCGGTTCTATAACTAATGTCCAGCCAGTAAATAATCGACTTATGACACTATCCCTCAAGTGTGCTAACAAAAACTATACATTAATCAATGCACACCTCCCAGTTAACGAAGAAAATAAATCTAATCCTGAAAAAGTAAATAAGTTCTGGGAAATTCTGGAAAAGACTATCTCTAAAATTCCCTCTAACCATGTAAAAACACTATTGGGTGATTTCAACGCCCAACTAGGGAAAGAAAAAAAGTACAGGAAAACAGTCGGCAGTTTTCCCGCTCATAAATGGACTAACCATAATGGTAGAAGATTGGTTGAACTATGTTCGCAGTTTAATCTAAAAATAATGTCAACACATTTTAAGAAGAAAATAACAAAACAAAAGACCTGGAGGTGCCCAAACACGTACATAGGTGAATTTCAAATTGACCATGTTGTCATTTCGTACCCCTATTATAAAGAGATTTTGAATGTTCAAGTCAGGAAAGGAGCTAACATAGACACGGAT
Source organism: Cosmopolites sordidus (assembly GCA_031761425.1). NCBI lineage: Eukaryota > Metazoa > Arthropoda > Insecta > Coleoptera > Curculionidae > Cosmopolites > Cosmopolites sordidus. The sequence goes on from JARFXV010000908.1 coordinate 37,758, forward strand.
CACTGCTTGACTAGAATCAAACTTAGCCTAAAACCTCGAAAACATATTCAAAAGAGACTGCTAATACCAAAGTTCGACCCTACGAAAATAAAACCAGCCCTAACAGAAGAGCTTGATAAACAACCAGCACAGAACTGGCAAGAATTGAAACAAAAAATTATTAAAACAGCCTTAAAGTTGGTCCCTTTACAAAAACGTAGAAAACATCCATGGTGGGATGAAGTTTGCGAGCAAGCAGTATTAAGCCGAAGTAAAGCATTCAAAGATTGGAACGGTCAAAAAACAGCAATAAACTATAACATCTTTTTGGAAGTAAGAAAAGAAACATCGAAGCTAATTAGACAAACTAAAAGAAAGTATGAAAACAATCAACTTAATGAAATAGAAAAACATTTCCAAAAAAATAACACCCGAAACTTTTACAAAACATTTAAAACTAAATTAACAGGCTATCAACCCCAAAGTCTTTGCTTCCAAAAGGAAAACGGACAATTAGCTCTAAATAACCAAGAGAATTGCAAAGAACTTGCGAAATATTTTGAACAAATACTAAACTGTCCTGAGCCTTTAAACAAATTACCAACACTAAACCCTAAACAAACAAACCCAGATTCATTACCACCGAATGAAGATGAAATAATTAGGCAAATCAAGCGGCTTAAAAATAACAAAGCTTCTGGTGAAGATGGAATCACTGCTGAACTTTTGAAATCCGCTGGTCCAGGTACAATCAAGGAAATAACCAAAATTCTACAAGAAGTTTGGCGAACCGAACGGATTCCGGCAGATTGGAAAGATGCTTTAATCCATCCACTTCACAAGAAAGGAGATAGAACGGATGTAAACAACTATAGAGGGATATCTCTTCTCCCAGTTTGTTACAAGATTCTATCTCAATGTCTACTAGACAGAGCACAAGGACAGTTGGAACCTCAAATTGGTGAATATCAAGCAGGTTTTCGACCGGGCAGATCCTGCCCTGAACAGATCCTGAATCTAAAGTTGATCGTAAGACATCAAAAACTGTACAATAAAAATCTCGTCTGTACATTTGTGGATTTCAAAAAAGCATATGATTCTATAGACCGCGAATCTTTATTCCGAATCTTGAAAGAACAAGGACTAGATCTGAAAACGCTGGCAATTATTAAAGCAACATTAACTAACACAAGGTCAAAAGTTAAATTCATGGGTGACATCTCAGAGCCCTTCGAAATTAAAACTGGAGTGAGACAAGGGGATGGACTCTCGCCACTTTTATTTAACTGTGTTCTAGAAAAAGTAATACAGGAGTGGCGTGAAAAAAAGTCGGCCCTGAATATTGACCAGCCCATTAAACTGGGGAAAACCAACATCAAAATTGATTGTCTGGCGTTTGCTGATGATCTAGCAATTTTGTCTCAAGATGTATTAACGGCACAGAAACAGATTGAAATCCTAAAAGAAATAGCAGAAAAGGTAGGACTCCAAATTTGCTTTGAAAAGACACAATACATGACCTGCAACAGACTAAGAACACCATTTCTAAAAACAAAATATGGTAACATCAGACGAGTCTCTCAATTCAAATATTTGGGTGAAATAATCATGGAAAATGGGTTGGAAAAAGCGGCCAATAAGAGTAGATGTCAAAAAATGGAAACGGCATTGAGACTTACACAAAATATTTATAACAAAAAATGCCTATCTAAAAACACAAAACTGAGACATTATAACACAGTTATTAAGCCAGAATGTCTATATGGGGCAGAAACGCTCATTTTGAATAGAAAGAGAGACATCGAGGGCATTGAAAAGAAGGAAAGAAAAATCATAAGAAAAATCCTAGGCCCCAAACAAATAAATACAACAACATACCGACTTCGAGAAAACCAAGAAATCAAACAATACACAGATATACATAGCGATATGAGAAAAAGAAGACTTAAGTTTTACGGACACATAAAACGGATGAATCCGAGTAGGTTAACTAGACAAATAGTCGAATTTTATGAAAATAGGAGTAGAGCTAAAGTAGAAATAATTAAATGGATTGCTGCAATTAAAGAGAACCTAAGATCAGCAAATATTACGAAAAGTGAAATTCAGGATAGAGGCTGTTTCAGACACAAGGTTGACGTTTGGAAGGTTGGCCAGAGAGAAAAATGTAGGAAGATAGGAACAACTTGGTCTGACGAAAGAAAAAAAGCTTATAGCGAAAGAATGAAATTAGTATGGGCTCAAAGGAAGGCTAACAACAACAAACGCCTCTAATTGTACTTCGCGTGGTCCACCCGGGCCCATACGTGAATAATAATAATATTATTTTACCTAAATCAATTTGACTACTTGATTTATTGATTTATGATTTACTTCATAACCTCAAAATGCTATTGAAACAAAATACGTTTTTATTTCTAAATAATTGACAAATTTACAATTAAAACCACTTACCTATGTAATGTTACTCCTGAATTTTGATTTTTTCGTATCAGGGAACAACCACAAGACGCACAACTAATCATATTTTGTGTGTTTACCTTACTTTCGATATTATTGCTTTTATTGTCAATATAATAAGTATTAATATGTATTTACACTAGAACACACAAAAGAAATATTCCAGTACACTTATTTGGCACTTATTATTGATTAAAACACATTAAAATTACACAAATCTACTAATAAACTTCTAAGTTGTTGAGAGCAACTACCAAAATTACAAAACAATGTGTCATCTGTGGTGTTTCAAAATGGCCATTTCCGTCTCCATTTATACGTGCATTAAGATAGGAAAGGCTCCTTCCTGTTAGTTTTATATTCAAAGGTTTAGTTAGCCTACTCGGATTCATCAGTTTTATGTGTCTGTAAAACTTCAGTCTTCTTTTTCTCAAATCCCTATGTGTATCTGTCTATTGTTTGATTTCTTGGTTTTCTCGAACTCGGTATGTAGTGCTATTTATTTGTTTGGGGCCTAATATTTTTCTTATAATTTTTCTTTCCTTTTTTTCAATGTCCTCGATGTCTCTCTTTCTATTCAAAATGAGCGTTTCTGCCCCATATAGACATTCTGGCTTAATAACTGTGTTATAATATCTCAGTTTTGCATTTTTTGTTGTAAATATTTTACCATATAATATATTTAATATATTACCATATTTTGTTTTTAAATATGGTGTTCTTAGTCTGTTGCAGGTCATGAATTGCGTCTTTTCAAAGGAAATTTGGAGTCCTACCTTTTCTGCTGTTTCTTTTAGAATTTCAATCTGTTTTTGTGCCGTTAATATATCTTGAGCTAAAATTGCTAAATCTTCAGCAAATGACAGATAATCTATTTTGATGTGGGTTCTCCTCAGTATAATGGGCTGGTCAATATTCAGGGCCGATTTTTTTTCACGCCACTCTTGTATTACTTTTTCTAGAACACAATTAAATAATAGTGGCGAGAGCCCTTGTCTCACTCCAGTTTTAATTTCGAAGGGCTCTGAGATGTCACCCATGAATTAAACTTTTGACCTGGTGTTCTTTCAAGATGGGGAATAAAGATTCGCGATCAATAGAATCATATGCTTTTTTAAAATCCACATATGTACACACGAGATTTTTATTGTATAGTATATATAAATTTATTTTAGCATAATTATTAATACGAATCGATTAATTTATATATCAATCATGATTTATTTCAATATTCTACATTTTATCTCTAATTATAAATAATTTATGAAACTGTTTATTAATAAACAAAACATTTATTGTCTCAATATGAATTATTTCTGATTGGATTTGCCGTTGAATCACCTTGCTTCGATATATGGTGTGGTGTGAAGTTTTAAAAGAGCGCGTTTAGGTACTTATTTGGTTTGGCTTGTTATCCGCATCTCATTTGTGGCCATCCTCTGTTTCTTTGACCTTCATATGGGCGTCAATTTTGGATAACATGGTTCCCCCTATTGTCTGGGTGCCTTTGGTTGTGTCCTGCGAATTTTCATTTAAGCCTGGCAGCATATTCTACTATATCTATAACTTTGGTTCTTTGTCGTATCCACGTTTTTTTTTGTGGTCTCGTAAAGTTATATTTTGTGTCTTTGTCCGTTTATCAAAGTTGGACTTAGTGAAGCCCAAAGTCTGTGATGTATACGTCAGCACAGGGAGTATGCATGTGTTGAGTGTTGTTGTTTTATGTTCGACTGAAACCTTCTTGACCTCCAGGATCAAAAAAACACGCCTGCCGAATGATGCCCAACCCATTCAAATTCTTCTTTTTGACTGACCCAGTATATATATATATATATATATATATATATATATATATATATATATATATATATATATATATATATATATATATATATATATATATATATATATTCCCCACCCCCAATACAAAAAAGACTAAATTATTCTAGAGTACTTAATCAATTACTTTGTCAATAAATATGTATAATTTTATAACGCTCGAAGAGAAGTAAATAAAATTTAAATTTACATTAATATAAAAATAAATATTTACAAAAAGAACATAAGATACTGGTAAAGACGAATTTTGCTCAAAATAAGCTTTGCAATATACTTACTAAAACTACGTCTCCAGATTTGTATATAGATTGAAAAGATCATAAGCTGAACTGTGCTATTTCAGATTGTAGGCCCATCCGAAGTGAACACAATTCCAAATGTAGAGTGGGACCAATATCAGCTTTATATCTGATTTGCAGTCTTTCACTACTTGACACAATACCATCTTCTGATAAAGCAAGTAATTTTTGAGGAAATAAAACTGAAAAATTTTTCGTTAAATTTTGAAAAGATAAAAAACGTTCTGTAATTTGACCATTTACGGTATCCAAAAGAAGAAAAAATACATTAACTTTGAAATTGTGTCTACCATCACAAAACCTGTAATCTTCTGCCAACTCGTCAAAGGTTTTTTTAATCGTTGAAAAATACATATATAGACTGCAATACTATAAAATAGTTGGCTACATCTCTAACTTCTCCAACCGCGTCATTGATCACTAAATTAAGATTATTAGCTAAACAATAAACAAATACAGCCAGCTCTTCAATATCATGCAATCTTTTTTGTACCCCGGAATATGCTACTTTTATCACTGCAGCTCCATCATACCCTTGTCCTCGACACTTTTTCATATCTAAACTCCAATTTTCCAAACTGGTGACAATTTCTGCAAAGAGACCAGCAGGAGTTGGGTCTTTCACATTAAAAAAATCCCATAAAAAACTCCTTAATTCCTACTATTTTCTTTTCCAAATCGCCTTTCCCTTCAACTTCAACTTCCTTTTTTGATCAACTAGTACAGCTTCAGATAAATCGGCCTATCGTACTACAAAACTCATTTGGCCTTTCTTAGACAGATCTTGTGTTGTGTCAATTATGATTGAAAAATACTACGCTTTATGTATTTTCTGAATGAGTTCAGTTTTAATATGAGAAGATATACAACTGATAATTTGATTTTGTATATCATAACGTAAATACTTTGTATATCGTTTTGGCGCACATAGTTATATCAATGAGCCTCTCCTAGACCAGATTCCAAAATTTTTGTTAATTTTTTTTTCTCAGTCCATAGTATAATCTAAAGTTTTGTCTCTTCTCAATGATGATAGTTCAAAAGTTATACAGGCCAAAATATGCTGTTCAGATTTGGCGTGGGTTGTTATTTTTTAAATAAGCCCTGCCAATCCAGTGATCCATCCACTTTTTTAGGTATTTTTTTAGTAAACGGCCAACATGGTAATCAATAAACGTAGTCCAGTATTTGTGAGTAGTTTAGCCACTTATTAGGTAATAACTGTCCTCCGACTGTAACTGTTTTATAGTAAATAGTGGAAAATGATCTATTCTTGTAATTTTTTTAAAAAGGTTTTCAAAACCATTTTTGGTTGACATCTTACTGTTTTAACAAGAAAGAGTTAAGTTTATCTGACACGTTTAAATTATCGAAATGAGTCTTATTAAGTGGATTTTAGCACCTCAACAATGAAGTAATTGATTCATCATCTTCAAATTCATTTTGAATTGATAAAGATGAAGGGAAGGATTCGGGGTCTTCACTTGTATTTTTTAACAGTAATTTGTCTTGATCCATATGAACACCACGGGAATAATTGGTGTCAGTACTTGATTCTCTTGTTTCTTCAAGTTTGCTGCAACCAGGAGAGGCAACAGAAGCATTTTGACAAAAGCTTAGATCGGCGGAAGTTGATTCAAAATCCATCGCAGGTTTCCTAATAATTTTACTGACGATATCTGAAATTTAGAATATACAGTGTAGTATAACGTAAAACTTGTGCATTAAAGATTACTTTCTGTGCCTTTCATACACGACCATTATTTGACGTTCTTTGTTATACTACTTAACACAGTTTGGTTTAAAATAGAAACAGATATTCTATGTGAAAATTCTATTTAGTTAGTAGTTATTGAATATAAAATGTTATTTCTTTTTTCCATTTTTCCTTTTGGGCCCTTTTCCTTCTTTCACTTTACATCGGTCCCACATTGCGAGGTCTGCGGGGGCTCACATCCGCCCATATACATATATATATATATATATATATATATATATATATATATATATATATATATATATATATATATATATATATATATATGTTAGTTCGTAGTGTTTCGCGGATGATGTTCACGACTGACTTTCAGTCTTTAGACAAGCATTGAGAATGCCAAGTGTGACCTTGGCAAAAGTCTGTACGTTCCCAACAGACGGGATACAAACGATCGGATGTACTCCCGGTAATAGTCTTGCATATATATATGCAAGATAGCATATATATATATATGCAAATAGAATTTTCACATAGAATATCTGTTTCTATTTTAAACCAAACTGTGTTAAGTAGTATAACAAAGAACGTCAAATAATGGTCGTGTATGAAAGGCACAGAAAGTAATCTTTAATGCACAAGTTTTACGTTATACTACACTGTATTTTCTAAATTTCAAATATCGTCAGTAAAATTATTATTCAACTTCCGCCGATCTAAGCTTTTGTCAAAATGCTTCTGTTGCCTCTCCTGGTTGCAGCAAACTTGAAGAAACAAGAGAATCAAATACTGATATCAATTATTCCCGTGGTGTTCATATGGATCAAGACAAATTGCTATTAAAAAATATAAGTGAAGACCTCGAATCCTTCCCTTCATTCTTATCAATTTAAAATGAATTTGACGATGATGAATCAATTGCTTCATTGTTGAGGTGCTAAAATCCAATTAATAAGACTCATTTCGATAATTTAAACGTGTCAGATAAACTTAACTCTTTCTTGTTAAAACTATATATATACTAACTATTTCTCTTTTAATATATATATATATATATATATATATATACTATATTATATATATATATATATATATATATATATATATTATATATAATATATAATATATATTATATATAATATATAATATATATATATATATATATATATATATATATATATATATATATATATATATATATATATATATATATATATATATATGTATACATATATATATATATGTATATATATATATATATATATACATATATATATATATATATATATATATATATATATATATATATATATATATATATATATATATATATATATTATTATATATAATATACAAAATATATATATATATATATATATATATATATATATATATATATATATATATATATATATATATATATATATTTTTTTTTTTTTAATATCCTCATGATTGTTTCATATTATTCATCCATATTATTCCATATTATCCATATTATTCATCCATATTATTCATCCGCAAATCTCAGATGGTTTAAATATTTGCCATTTATATTCATTCTCAAAAAATGTAGGCTGCTAAATTTGAATGTACTTGTACAACCGTTAAAGGCGATGACATATCCGTAATATCGCATAAAGTGATCTTCTACTTAAGGTACACAAGCTCACTGACATCGTAAACTTCTTGATAGACCATGTCGAGCTCTATAATAAAAAGCATCTATTTTAATGGATGCTGCAACTGTCAAGAGTCATGCGTTTCTGCTGTGTTTCTTTTAATTAATTGCCGGTTTCAGATTTTACTTGATGAAAATCCATTATAACTTTCCTTAAAATAAAACTACCGTTTTATTCGATTTTCACTGAATTTCATTGAAATTATTTTAAAAATTGAGAGAAAATCGTCATTTTGATTGTCATAACTGTAGATGAAATATTTATTCACTTTCATCCTGGAAAATGATTATTCGCAAATGATTGTACTTCCGAATATGAAAATAAGTTAATAAAATTCTAAATATTTACTTTTTGACAATAAATGTTTATCAAGGGTTTTCATTTTTAAATATCGATTTTGACATATTTTTTAACTGCAAACGTATCAATTCTAAAGAGTTTTCTGATAAGAAAGTTTAAAATTATAATAACAGGTGATAATCCGGTATTTTTGTCTTGAAGAACAAATAATGGCATTATGTTTCGAAAATAATGTAGTTCAAATATCCTCTTTGGCTTCGGCTTGTGCAATGCATTCTGGAGATCCCCTTATCGACTACTTTTTCACACATATCGCGTGGTATTTTTTCTATGATAGCTTACCAGCTTAATAATTCTTAATTTTTTCTTACCAAAAAAACATCATTTAATCTGAGAGAAAAAAAAATTGTTTTTTCAAAGTATTCGCCATCACTAGCTACTCATTTTCCCCATATCTCTTGCAAATTATGGATGTCCTCCCAGAAAAACCGTACATCTTTTCAGATGGTCCAGTCATTTTTTCGACATCTCCGTAATTGTTGAAGTGTTTCATGGAAATACATAGAACATCGATGAAAGCAAGTGGTAGGCCAAGTCTGGTGAGTACGGCGGATGGGGTAAGAGTTTCCAGCCAAGTGTCTTTTAGCCCATTCTGGTAGCCTTTCGATCAATGCATGGTTCAAATTGGTCATTTGTTGAACGATATGATGGATATCGTCGTATGTAGTTAATATCGTAGTCAACGGTATTAACTTTTCACCTGGTTTGTCTCCTTTCCAAACAGCATTGTCTTCTTTCCAAAGCGATTCGGTCTTGGGGTTGATGTTGATGGTTGTCCTCGGTCAACCCATGATATTCTGCGTTTTGGGTTCTCGAAATATATACACTTTTTGTCACCAGTCACGATCCGATGCAAAAAAGTATTTTTTTTCATGCCGAGAAAGCAAAGCTTCGCACACTCGCTTTCGCTTTTTTATCTGTCTGTCGTTCAGCTGATGTGGTATTGATTTTTCTGCCTTTTGGATCTTTTCCATAGTATGCGAACGATCACAATGGTTTCACTGACAAACATTTCACTTTTTTGCCGATTGTTGTTGAGTTTGCATATCGTTTTCTTCCAATAATGCTTGCAATATGCCATCTTTAAATTTTTTCGGTTGACCTGGGCATTCTTTATCTTTCAAGTCGATATCATTACTTTAAATCGTCTAAACTAATGCCAACAAGCATGCTGGAATATTCTTACCGTGAGTTTCCACAAGTATTCAAAGGCTTACACTCACATTTTTCTTTTGATTGAACAAAAAAATGCAGTAGGTGCCACAAATGGTCATTATTTATCTCCACACTCGACATGTTTACCATGCGAAATAATATGACGCTCATTTGAAATAATTTCAACATTTCAACAACAATAGTGTTTTGAAAGGTACTGCCGTAGTAACAAAACGACACACCAGGTAAATGTTTCACTAAAGGCCAAGAATTGTCCGTGGTTTATTTCTATAAACCAGTTTTAACATAAGTTTTAACATAAACCGCCAAAAATAATCGAGCTCATGATCATGGTGGCTCGCGAAATATCGCGTCCAGGAAACTTTTCTTGCAATAAATCAATTGTTTAGTCGCACCATCTTGTTAAAAAAAAACATTGTTTATAACCTCCTTTATCAGTTCCAGCCAAATATATTCTATTAGCATATTACTGCAATTTTCACCATTAATAGTACCACGATTACTGTCAACGCCTTTAAAGAAATAAGGTACTCACTTTTCACTTCTTCAGCCCAAAAACCACCTCAAACATTATTCACAAACCCATTAATATCTTCGAATCACTCATTTAGGTCGTTTTGTAGTAATGCAATATTCGATACCATTTTGAACAGACAATTTTGAAAAAAGATCTTGTGGGCATAGTTTTCCACAAATAACACAGGTCTACAGTGTAATTGGTGCCGAAAACACTATAACTATTTTTAAATATGCTCATTCTAACATATACATACATTTTTTACATATATTTTACATATATTTTATACATATATTTTTTGAAATATACGTGTAGTTTCCGAGATATGGCAGGTGTCGAAAAAATACCATTATTTCATATTGTTTACGTTTTGTTACATCATTGAATATACAGCCGTAATCAGCCCAGTGCCGGCTCGTGGGTTTTTAAAGTGGGAGGGCGTAGAAGAAAATAGTGCTGCTGAGGTATTTTTATGTTTTCTCCTTCCTCCTTTTTACTTTTCGCGTTATTGAATGAAGCTCTATGCAGGAGGTGAACCTGTGGTGTTTTGCTCTGAAAAATTGTTTACTGTGATAAATGGTAAATGGGCGACACCCCAATGCCTTGCCTCACGAGCCCCCACTGAATCAGCCATCATATGTTCATCCTAACGACTCTGGTACCTTTCTTCTATATTTTTTAGGTCCTGATCCGCTCTCCTTGTTCCTCACTGTAAGAGCCGAGGTCGTCCGGAAGTTGGTCCAAACGTTTGCGGAGATAGTGAATTTTTGATACTCATGTTACATTTTGCATTTTTACAACATTGAGGAAAGAAAACTAAGCTAATGATTCTATATCATTCATTGAATGCACGAAATTGTTATCTTTCGACAAAAGTCTAATTTGCGGTTCATCGAAAATGCCAGCCTTATGTTTCTACCATGCCAAATGGACCACGTTTGAACCGGAACGCCCCTTCCCCCCAGACGTTTCTCCGAATTTTTAAATTTTTTTACCTAACCCAAAGAAAGTTATAGGTTTTTGGAAAAAATGGCTCTTTTTTTTCCCAATAGCCATAACTTTTTCAAAAATTGACCTATTGAGACGCTTTTTTCTATTTTGTTTTGAAATGCACTTTTTAGAAAAAAACACGGAACAAATTTCAAAAATCAAGTTCTTTGAAATTTTTCAGTTTTTTGGAAAAACCCTAATTTTTTTCTAATTCCGACATATTTAATTTTTTTGTTTTTTCTGTAAATATTCCCGTGCAAATGGAAGTGCACCGACTTTTCCTTCTAGTTTTTTATTTAATTGAAAAAAGCATTTTTCAATTTTCCAAAGTTTTTCACTTTCTCAATTTTAAAAACTTTGTTTACACAGTAAAATTAATTTCAGTCAATGATTCTGCGGTATTTTATCTTTAACTTATAGTCTAAACTTATAATTAATGATTAGGATTTTAGGATTTATACAATTAACTATCAATTTTCTTGATACTAATTCAACAAATTCCGTAAAATCCTAATCATTAATCATAAGTTTACACTATAAGTTAAGAATAAAATACCCCAGAATCATTGACTGAAACATTCACCTTTGCACAGGTATGTCGCAAATTATGTCGGAATTTGAAAAAATTACGTTTTTTTTTCAAAAAACTAAAAAATTTCAAAGAACTTGATTTCTGAATTTTTTTTCGTATTTTGTTCTAAAAAGTGAATTTCAAAACAAAAATTAAAAACAACCAGAAAAGATTCTTTTCTGGTTGTGAACAGTGGAGAGTAGGCAGATTGAGGCCTTGGAGTAAATCAACTAGATTCTCTTGAAAATGGCTTCAAAGTGGAAGCCGAAACGTCGAGATTTTATGAATCTAAAACGCGGTTCTACCGAGAATATTTATATATTTGTATATTTTTATATATATATATATATATATATATATATATATATATATATATATATATATATATATATATATATATATATATATGTATATATATATATATATATATATATATATATATATATATATATATATATATATATGTATATATATATATATATATATATATATATATATATATATATATATATATATATATATATATATATATATATGTATATATATATATATATATATATATATATATATATATATATATATATATATGTATATATATATATATATATATATATATATATATATATATATATATATATATATATATATATATAGAGAGAGAGAGAGAGAGAGAACACTATGTGTATGTGTTTCTATTTATTCTATTAATTTAGAGTGGAAATGATGATAGAAATTACAGAGTTTCAATTACTTTTAAGAACGTTTACTTTAATTTTTTAGAAACTTATTATTACTTATTAGAGATTATTAGTTATTACTTTTTAGAAACATTTAAATTACGTTAAAGAACTTTTCCACACAAAGGATGTTGAGGTATGAATATAAGTTCATTTGTTGAATATTTAAACCTCACAAATCTGATGGGGAATTTCTTCTGTTGCCAAGTTTCTTGCACTCGCAAGAATCGAATTACAGATCATATCTCACAGTCGGCGAGCGACTCAATTTTCTTAAACGTCATAAACTTATACAGCTCAGTACACAGACAGATGATACGGCTGCAAAGAGCGCTTAATCGTATGTAAAGCATGCTGGGAGCAGACGCGCAAGCGCACTGCGGAGGTTGCGCGTCATTCTCACTCTCATTCACAAACGGATATTATTTAAAAAATATTCCTTTTGGGACATGAATGAACAAAATTTACACTTTTTTTGTAATATATTTTGGCCAAATTGAAAGAAACCTTGTTCAGAATGAATAGAAATTGTGGTAAATCTGCATAAAATTGACATACTTTTTTGTTCCAGATGAACAAACTGACACATTTTCTTGATGCTTCCTCCGTTTATGGATCAACACCTAAGCAAACTGGTGAACTTCGAAGTTTCCACGGTGGAAAACTGAAAGTGTTCGAGGACTTTGGAAGGGAACTACTTCCACTTTCGAAAGATCCCCTTTCTTGTTTGACAATGGAACATGGCTCAAGCTGCTTCGAATCAGGTTTAACTTATATTTCATAAGTTTTTTATTTTGATTTGTTTAGTTCGTGAATACAAGAGATCGAACATACTTATTTCATATACTTGAACTCTCAGCAGATGTTTTACAGACCCTAACGTTTCAATTTTATAGAAGATATTTTAGCCCGATTATATATATTATATTATATTTATATATATATATATATATATATATATATATATATATATATATATATATATATATATATATATATATGTGTGTGTGTGTGTGTGTGTGTGTTTCTAAATTATTCCGGGTGTCGATTCGTTGATTCTGTGATGAGTCACGACGTTTCGCCAAAATCGCATTTGGCATTTTCAAGTGCTGTCGGCTTCGACTGAAGAGTCTAATTGACCGTCAGTTGGACTCTTGAATGTTGAAAAATATTATTTTTGTTCTACTTTTAAACTTATACTCATACTTGGAATTACGATTGTAAACAAAAAGGTAGTAGGTACGTTTTAAACTAAGAGAAAATTCAATTTTGTTGAACACAGCAATTCTTTTTTTCGCAATTTATTGAATATCATTTTTGTATTCTGTCCGATATCAATTAAAGAAAATATGTTATTTTGCAAATCAATACCTGATCGTGCAACAGGCGAAGGACTCTTTAAAGTTTTTACTGATGCAACACAAAACGAAAACTTAGACTTTAATAAATGCATTGCCATATGTACTGATGGCGTGAAGACGATAACGGGGAATAACAGTAGTGTTTTTTCATAGACGCATTGCTTTCTTCACAGAAATGCCGTCGCTACAAAAAAATATGCCAGATAATTTTCATAATATTCTGTCAGAAGCCATAAGAATTGTTAATTTTATTAAAAGCCGACCATTGCAGACTAGATTGCTTTCCACATTGTGTGAAGAAATGGGTGCTAAATACGACGCACTGTTTTTCCATACTGAAGTTAGGTGGTTGTCGCGAGTTTTAACGAGACTTTTGAAATTGCTAGATGAATTAAAAATCCTTTTTACAGATATAAATAGCTCACAAGATGGAGAAACGTTATTGCTGCTGGCTTACTTGAGTGATATATTTTCCCATTTGAATAACTTGAATACAAGTTTACAAGGCCGTAAAGAAAATATTTTATTAGTGACAGACAAAGTCAATGCATTCATCAAGAAGCTGGATATTTGGATTATACGCCTGGAAAAACGTAATTTGCATTCACTTTAACTTCGGATTATATAAAATCCAAAAATATGGATTTAGAAAATTCTGTTATTGATCGCGTGCTGGAGAGCATATAAAAATATTTACGCGAATTGAAAATTCAGTTACTTGCTATCTGAAATATTTTTCAGATAGCAACGATGATTTGTCGAAAAGATGGGTTCCCAATCAGTTTAATTAAATTTCGTAGCTGCTGAATTACCTATTGAGATTCATAATCAACTTATTGAAATATCAGCTGACCAAACTATACAACTAGAATTTTTAACTCAAGATTTAGATAAGTTCTGGCTTGCACGAGAATGTGAATACCGAAGCCTAGTAACGGAATCTTTGAAAACTTTCTTACTTATGCGAAAAAAGCTTCACGTCTATGGTTTCTTTAAAAACTATAAAATCATCTATTATCACTGGAAAATAATTTACTTATGTGTATTTGCAATGAAGATCCACTTCATCTGACCACAGATCCACAAGACTGAGAACAGAATAGTTAAAATAGCCAGATATATCTACAGGTAGGTTAATTACGTATATGATAACATTCAGTGGAGTGATAGCACTACCGCTGCTGATAGCATAATGGCTAAAGCCAGTCAAATATCAGACAAAATTGATTAATAGAAAGGAAAAATGAAACAATAAGAATGGAAAGTGCATATGCATTAACTTAGGAAAAAGGTACTAACAAAACTAATTATGAGGAGAACGAAGTAAATATCAGTTTTTATTGATTTATTTCGTATGACATCCCAATAATGAAATAAAAGATCGAGTATAAAACAAACCAAACATAGAAATACAAACTATTACAAAACTAAATATAAACTAAGAATATATTGCACAGATGAGGCAGATGCCACATCAACGAAGGATCTTCGAGGGCCTTCGTTCACTATGTGGTTTGTGGTCTGCTAGTCTGCGGCGTTACACAAAGAAATCTCAGTTCTACCCCATTACACGTTCCATTGCCGGTTCGAAGACGGTTAAGCTGGACCCATTCTCGCCGAAGCCGGGGACACGTTCAAATGGATCGTGTATCGGTATCCATTATGGCGAACGAGTAACAGACCACACTTCTCTCCATTCCTGATCCAGGTTTAACTTTTCTCCTGTTAAAGTTGTGTTAATAGTCCACGGGGGTTTTCAGGATCGTCGCCTTAGTTTGTAGCTTATCATAAAATATTGAATTAGCGTGTGTATGGTTGTTGCTGCTTGTATTCTTATTTGAGATTGGGCTGTATTGGCTAAAACCGGGAATCAATGGAGCCGGGTGGATCTCAGAGTACCGGTAATAATACATAGATCACTATTCAATTATGTATCTACTAGGGATATATGTGTGCTATTAAGCCACACCGGTGAGCAATCTTCAGCAGCCGAGTATGTAGGTGAGAGTGTTGCTGTACGGAGTACGTCAGTGTTTATCCTGAAATTTGTGCCAGCTAATTTCTGGATTATATTGACTCTGAAAGCAATCTAATATCAGATGAAAACATCAGTAAAGAGTGAAAACAAAATATTGGAACTCTTTATATTTACCAAATAGTTTACTGATAAAAAATCACGTTTAAAACATGTTTAAATAGATATTTGATATTTTATAACTAATTTTGATCTAACTACACTTTGATAAAATCTTTGTAAACTTTTTCTTTTATAAATGTTTTAGTTTTTCAAAAACACTTGCATATGCAGTGAAAGTACAAACTAATAATAAATTGGGACGCCTTATTAAAAATAACAAAAGTCAGACTAAATAAACTTTATAAATCAGGAGTGTAGTTCTTGACCAAAACTCCATATTGGTCAAATAGGAACATCTTTTTCGTTTAAGCTCAACGAATATAAAAAAGTTATATTATTATATTATAGTTATATTATAGTTATATATTTAATTAAAATATCCCTAGTTAAAAGAAAAAAATATAGGGTGTTTGGTGCATTGTTTGTCAAATTAAAATGGCCGATAGAAGGGGTCTTTTGTTATCTCCTCAGCCTCCATAAAGCATTATTGGACCCATAGTTTTTTATGTTAATTTTTAAATCTCTGGCTTATCCTCTTTCTAACGGTATGTATTCATGCCATAAAAACTTTTTACTAACTTTACTAATTTGCTAACGGGGGGCAATTTGCTAAGGGATGCATAAGACTGATATTCGATATTTAGATTAAAAAACTTGTTTTTGTGTAAACAACACGCGCAAAGCAGATAAAAACTGTTATATCCCTCATACACAGTGGAATTGCATCAACTGTCTCTCTCTTTCGTTAGGTAAACGGAAAACCAGCTGAAAAACCGTGCGCCGTTGTTTCACTTTTTAGTCGAGATTTGACTGTCTTTGCTGATTAACGCATTTGTTGTTCCAACGCAGCGCCGATAATTTTTTAATTCTGCTACTTGTGTTATTTGTTTTTGTTGAGTTGTGTTAGTTTTTGTTTAGTTTTGTTAATGTTTTTTTGACATTTTGCTGATGGCTGCATTCTTTAATGAACTAATAACCACAAATCGACGGCTACCGCTTGCCTAACGCCGACTAAGGCATTATTATAGTATATAAGTAAAGAATTGTAATGTTAATGTTAATCAATATTATAGTGTTAAAGCTTTGTTGCTGTTCATAGTATTGTTTCATTAGTTAAGTAGCCTTATTATAAAATAAAGTTTTTTAAAAGCAAAGTTGTCAGTCTTCACATTTAACTCGCGGACATTTTCGTGATATATGGAAGCGCCAATGGCGATGCACAAGAAGCGAAAAGAATCTGTTAAGAACGCTTTCCTAACAGACGCTTGCCTTCTCGCCACACGCCACAACGTGGCGCAATGTTTCACACAATGTTAAAATCGATGAGCAGATTTTGGCGCTGTTAGAGGAAGAAAATGTTATCTAACTACGCAAGAGTGAGTAAAAATAAGTAATATCGAATATCAGCCTAATGCGTCTCCATATACAAAGTGAGCAAATTAGTGAAGTTAGTAAAACGTTTTTATGGTATGAATGCATACCGTTAGAAAGAGGATAAACCAGAGATGTTTTAAAAATATTTCGAAGACCATGATCGCTTTCAGTTTTTTTTTTAATATGCAATTCAAAATTGAGCTTTAAATTTATTTTTACTTCTTCTAAAACTTTCCGAGTCTATAAAAAAAGTACAGAGAAAGTAGATAGAAAAGTAATTTTGATTTTTATAGAACATTACATATTAAAATAAAAAAATAATTTGGAGGCTATAGCAATAACTTTTTTTTATATTATAAAGAATTAAGTAATTAACATAATAAAACTTGTGGGCCCAATAATGATTTATGGGGGTTGAGCAGATAGTAAAAGACCCCTCCTATCGACCATTTTAATTTGGTAAACGGTGCATCAAACACCCTGTATTATTCAATCAGCTGGTACTTGTATTTAGAGTCAGTTGCACGGACCGGACGGTAACGGACTAATATCAACACTACTAACATCAACTCAAAACAAGTTTTAATATAACCCTAATATAAAATAATAAAATAAAAATAGATACAACTGAAATGCTCTTTTTTGCAGGTGATACGAGAACTAATCAAATGATTACTTTGGTAGTGGTACACACCCTCTTTCATAGAGAACACAATCGATTAGCTAAAAGTCTACATGTGCTAAATCCATACTGGACTGATGAACAAATATTTTTAGAAGCACGTCAAATACTGATCGCCGAAATGCAGGTTATCATATATAAGGAATTTTTGCCGGCAGTTTTAGGTAAACTGTTTTTATTCCGTTCGTCTAAATTAGAAAACTTTTCAATCTGAGGTATTTTTTGTTCCGCGATATGCCGAATATATATTTCAACTGTTGGTTATGGCTTGTGGCAATGAAAACAATCAAAATCAGTACGCCTAGACGAATGTATGTATATACATTCGACGTTTTAATTTAATATTTGCCTTTCTTTCTTGGTTTGTTGTATACGGTATTACATTTTTGCACATAAATATGCTAAAGTTTTTTTTTACCAGCGTTTCTTTTGTTTTGTACAGGACCGCAAGCTATGGAGGAATTTGGACTGGATTTGGGTCGTGGAAAGGAATATGCTACTGATTATGATTCCTTGATAAATCCGTCGGTTACAAATGAGTTTGCTACAGCCGCTTTTCGATTTGGTCATTCAATTGTTGATGGTCAGCTTAAGTAAGTTAAAGATTCAACAATATCAACAAGAAACGAAGTAAACCAAATCCTGTCTGAAGCAGGATTGTTTTTTTATGGGGATTGATTACATGTTTTGAACAATTGTATAAATGTCTTTGTGTGACTTTGTGTCGTAAATCAAATTTAGTTTCATACATCCAACGCTTTGTGTTAAATCTAAGTAATGTCTGAATGATTGTGGCATGTTCATATATTTTTTTTCTTTATTTGGGTTTTTCGCCACGATCTAAAACTCAAAAAATATTTAAAATATCTGTTCTTATGCAAAGAAAGAATCACTGGGTAAAAACAAAAAACCAAACGGAGACAAATTTCTCAGTGATTCTTTTTTGTAATAAATTTGCCTAATGAACAAAATTTTAAAAATATAAAAATGTTCGAAAAAAATACTAACGTACTAAAACTTTTAACATTAACGTTTCGGGAAGTATTCTCCTCCCGTTTTCAAAACGAATCTAGAAATATATTATATTAATTTCTATAAATTCTGAAAAGATGGGAAGTAAATATATTTTTTGTGTATGTCAATGATACTTACATTGACAATTAGTTTTTAATGACAGTGACATACTAGCAAAAAAATATATATAGGTGAGGTTTACCGTGTGATTGTGATTGTTTATTGAAATTCTTAAATATTTTTAATTGTGTTCTTTAGAATCGGGAACCATATTGAATTTAAATCTACCGAAGGCATAGAATATAATTATTTTTATTTAAATTAATTCTAGCGGTTTCTTTTAATCTTCTGTATTTTGTTAGAAAGATTACAACTTACACCATATTATAGTAAACCACCTCAATTCTATGGTCTACCAAAAAGACACAAAACTGATATAGCAATTCGCCCTATAGTTATTATAGATTCCCCATATTATAAACTAGCAAAATTTTTATTAAACATTTTAAATCCACTTTCGAGTAGAACAAACTCTTATATTAAAAATACTTTTAGATAAAATATTTTTAGATACGATTTTTTAGATAAATTTTCGAACATTACATTAATGTAATAAATTTTCGAACATTAAATTACAAACCAAAATTTAATGGTTAGTTTTGACGTGGTGAGTTTATTTACTAATGTACCAGTTGATAAATCACTTTTAATAGTTAGAAAGATATTAGATCATGACATAACATTAAGAGACCCCACTAAACTAAACATAAATATAATTTTAGAATTATTAACTCTGTGCTTAAAAACCACATATTTTCAATTAGAAAATGATTATTATCAACAAAATTTCGGAATGGCAATGGGTTCTTCTCTTTCTCCTTTGATGAGTAATATCTTTATGGAGGAACTCGAGAATGACATATTAAATAAATCTCTTAAAAAGCCAATACTATGACTTAGATATGTTGATGATATTTTTGCAATATGCTAACATACCATTGACGATCTAAATATTTTTTTACAAGATATACATTTTCGAAAGCCTACAATTAAGTTTATTTTAGAAATGGAGAGGGAGAATAAATTGCTATTCCTCGCCACTTTAATATTAAAACAAAACAACACATTAAAAACTACAGTTTACAGAAAACCGACAAATACAGATAGGTATCTCAATTTCTTTTTCAATCACTCAAAATCGGTCAAAATAGGAGTAATTACAGGTTTATATGACAGAGCAAAAGTTGTTTATACCGAGAGTGATACACTACAAAAACAAACAAATCACATAAAAGACATTTTAATAAAAAAACAATTATCCAAAAAATTTTATAGATAAATCGTTTTAAACTTTTGATACCAGACAAAACAGACAAGTGATTAATAACAATAATAATAACTCTCAAACAGTTAACCTCACAATTCCTTATATCTGCGGTATTTCTGACACAATTAAAAGAGTAGGAAATAAATACAACATAAGAACGGCATTTAAAACAAAAAATACTCTTAGATCTGTATTAACGAAAACTAAACTAAACAACACACAACAAAATACCAAAAATGTGGTTTATAAAATTCCTTGCAAATGTGGCAAATTCTATATAGGTGAGACATCTAGACCGTTAGATGTTAGAGTAAAAGAGCATAAAAACCTTCTTAGAAACGGCGATTTTAATAAATCTAGAATTTGTCAACATGCATGGGAATCGGGTGATAAAATGAATTGGAATAATTCCAAAATGGTATTAAAAGAATCCGTAACAAAATACAGAAGATTAAAAGAAACCGCTATAATTAATTTCAATAAAAATCACTTTATTGCTATGCCTTCGGTAGATTTAAATTCAATATGGTTTCCGATTCCAAAGAAACCAATTAAAAACATTTCAGAATTTCACCTCAGCTATATATATATATATATATATATATATATATATATATATATATATATATATATATATATATATATATATATATATATAAATATATATATATATATATATATATATATATATATATATATATATATATATATATATATTTATATATATATATATATATATATATATATATATATATATATATATATATATATATATATATATATATATATATATATATATATAAAAAATTTCTAAGTTAGTATGTCACTGTCAAACTAATTGTCAATGTAAGTATCATTGACAAAAAAAGTAAATCTCGTCAAACCAATAATTAAATTCAATACATTCAAAAGGAGTAAAACTAGAAATATTATAATAATTTATGAATATATTTTCGAAGAATAACTGCAAAATAAAAAAAAACGTAAAATTTGCTGAGATAACATGCCTTAGATTAGTGTTTTCATTTTTTAGAATTTATGGTCCAAGCAAAATGGAAGAGTCCATTGCCATACCAGAAGTGATGTTCTATCCATCACGAATGAGACATCAAAAATTCCTGGACGAAGTCTTGAGCACATTAACTACTGAACCCATTCAAGAGGTTGATACTTCTATGCCTGAAGCAGTGAGTTTATAAATTTAAAAATTATGTACGTTATCGTGTTAAATGTTATAGAAAGCTTTGATAGAATATATATATATATATATATATATATATATATATATATATATATATATATATATATATATATATATATATATATATATTTATATATCTTGACCGGAATCGAGCCCTATATATAATATAATATATATCATCATCATCATCAGCCTGTATCGATCCACTGCAGGATGAAGGCCTCTTCAGCATGCTTTCAACTCTCGCGGTCCGGAACTTTCCTCTCTCATTCGGGTCCATACTTACGGGCATACTTAATAATACCATCCGTCCATCATGTTTTCGGTCTTCTCCGTGGACGTTTGCGATCAAGTAGTATCCAGTATCCAGTATATCGAGGACAGCCCTGGTCCATCTTTCGTCCCATCGCCTCGTTACATGGCCAGCCCATTTGTAAAGTTTTTGAATTGCAAGTTTTTGAATTGATTGCGATGTGAGTGTCCAGGTTTCACTTCCATATGTCATAACGGGTAAAACGCACTGATCGAAGACTTTTCTTTTCAGGCAAAGTGGGAGTCTGCTCTTAAACACTATGTTGAGCCTACCAAATGCCTGCCAGCCACATTTAACACGCCGTTCCACCTCCCGGGCCGTATTCCCCTCTATTGAAATCCTCTGCCCAAGATATATAAAGCTGTCCACAATTTCCAAATCCCTTCCTAAAACTGAAATTCTTCTGCCCTGAGCGAAGTTATTGAACATAACCTGACTCTTTTTCAGGTTTATTTTCAAGCCAAATGGTTCGCCAGCCTTTTACAGTTTTTGTATGGATCTTTGCAGCTCCTCTGAATCTTGTGAAATGAGAATAATATCATCTGCAAATCTAAGATGGTTTAAGTTTGCACCATTGATCTTTACCAATGTTGTTCCACCATCCTGTTCCCAATCCAGTTTACGGAATACTTCTTCAAGGCCAGCCGAGAAAAGAATAGGCGATATTGCGTCACCCTGCCGTACACTTCGTTCTATATTAATTCCCACTTCAAGATCATCAAGGTGAATTGTGGCTGTAGCTCCATCATATATTGATTCTAATAGGTTTACATAGGCTCTCTCTACACCTTGGCTAAGCAGTGCATCTGTTATCACATGCTTTGAGATGGAATCAAATGTTTTTTCGTAGTCGATAAAAGCCAAGCACAGTGGCATGGTGTATTCGTTGTGCCTTTCTATGACCTGCTGTACAACCTGGATGTGATCCATTGTACTGAATCCACTTCTGAATCCTGATTGTTCTCTTGATTGTGCGTTATTCAGTTTTTTTAACGTTCTTTTAGAAATTATCTTAGTGAAAACTTTGTACATTACTGATAGGAGGCTTATTGGACGGTAGTTCTTTAAATCTTCCTGTGCTCCTTTTTTGTGTAAAAGGATCACTTCTGCATTTTTCCATAAGTCAGGTACTTTTTGTTCTTTGAGGCATTTTGTCCTTTCCTGGAACCTTGCCGTTTTTCATCGATTCTATAGCATTTGTTACTTCCTCCACTAGGATATCTGGCATTTGTTCTCCGTGGGTATTGTTGTCTTTGATTGGTTCTGGTCTTCATATAACTGGGAATAACATTTTCTGACAATCTCTAACATTTGGGTACGCGCCCTGCACACTGTGCCATCCTCACGCTTTAAAGCATATATTTGCGTTCTTTTGTTTCTCAGCTTCTGTTTAGCTTTGTTAATTCCTTTGTTTTCTTCCAGGGTTTTTTGCACTAGCTGCATATTGAATCGGCGCGTGTCCTCTCTGATACGTTTTCTTATAGTTTTGCAGAGCTCAGTATACTCGACCCTGTCAAAAAGACTACCTGCATTTCTCATTGCTCGACGGCTCTTCATTAAATCAATGGTCTCACTGGAGATTTTTGTTTGTTTGAGACATTTTTCTTCTGGTGCTATTGAAGCAGCCGTTTGAAGCACATTGTTGGCGATTTCTTCATATTGAACTGATATTTCCACCTCCTTTAGATCTTGTAACGCAGCTAACCGGTTTGACAAAGCAATCTCAAAATCGCTTCCTCTCTCCAGCAGTTTTCCAGAATCCACCTTACCCTTCTTTGATCCTACCATTCTTTCGCGCTCTTTTCGACAGTCAATCCGAACTCTTGCTCGTATTATTCGGTGGTCACTTCCAACATTAAAATTGTTAAGGACAGTACAATTGGTAAATATTGTTTTATCGTTGGTTATGATGTAGTTAATTTCGCTTGTGAGCCCAGATGGACTTTTCCATATCCATTTTCTGCTGATATTTTTCTTATAGAATGAATTCATAATATATGGTTGTTGTCCTTCAGCAAAATCAACCAATCTGTCACCTCTATTTTCTCGCTCACCAGTTCCATATAGGCCAGTTGCATTTTCGTCAGTTCTTGTTGTTCCACATCTGGCATTAAAATCACCCATCAGGATTTTGTACCTACATTTCTCCTTGTATAAAAGCTGGGTCACATCATCATAAAATTCCTCAATTTCCTCATCCCTATGGCTTATAGTTGGTGCATAAGCTTGGACGATTTGAAGCCTAAACTTTTTATTCAGCTGAATGACTCATTGGGCTAGTCGGTCGGATGTACTTTCAAATTTTACCACACTGTCCTTCAGCTTTCGATTGATGAGGCTTTCAATTCCGCCACATCGGCCATTTTCCGTACCTCGAGTGTAGAGTACGTGTCCAGTTGGTTCCAGTTTGATTAAATCTTCACCCTTTCTTTGTATTTCACAGAGCCCAATTATATCCCAATGTATGTTGTCAAGATTGATTAACAGTTCTTGCAATCGGGCCTCTGTTTTCATAGTCCGTATATTTAGCGTTGCAATGTCAAAAGTCCAATGGCAGCCTGATCTAACCCGGTGATTCTTAGCACCCTCTGCCTTGGGACAGGTCTTCCCGCTGCCGTAGGTAGTTGCCCCTTGGCCTCCGGGGAATAAGGGCCGTGTTTGAGGTTGTACTGTCACATTTCAACATATTGAAATACCATGTTGAAGGTATGGACCGTAATCTGCCACGCTGGTCCAATGCGGGTTGACAGATTTTGGATCATGTTAGTCTGAGGCCTCTGCCTTGACCTGTGCGCTGAGGGTGAGCCTCCCAGGGGTATAGACTCCAGACGACATAGCTCAAAGCTTCATTGCCCTACTCAAACCCCTTTACCACGTCAAGGTCTGATCCACAAAGGGTATATATATATATATATATATATATATATATATATATATATATATATATATATATATATATATATATATATATATATATATATTTCTAAATCATCCTGGGTGTTGATCCGTTGATCCTGTGAAGAGTCACGATGTTGCGCCAAAATCTGGCAAAAAATGGCATTTTCAAGTGTTGTCCGCTTCGAGTGAAGAGTTCAACTGATGTGCATGGGTCGTTGTGTTCGCTTTTATAGCCGGCCGGCCACAAAATCGACTGCGCAGATTATATTGGGGTTGTTCGGGCCGTTAGAGCCCATTTTGCACTCCTACGGGGAGGATACACTGCATTCCATCAAATGCTTTGAAAAACTGAGGTCAAAAACATCACTTTTAATTAGTGACATTATCTTCTTAACGAAATGTCGCGATAACGACCTCCAACCGACATGCACAAAACACGCCTATCATCCAAGAACAAGAAAAACCACTGCTATCTTAAGAAGTACAAGCCGAGCTCTTCTTCGAGAACAAATCCGAGAGAAAAGACGGCATTTGGACAGATCGCAAAAGGAATCCTATCTATTACAGTCGATGTTAAGCAACAAGATCCATCCAATTTTGTGGAATGAAATATACAAAGTATCTTTTTGGCGCAGCGAATCATATTTTGATCAAAACGGTAGTGTTAATAAACTTCCTAATCAACATCGTTTTCATGAATTTCGAGTAACTTAATTAGTTTTTGATTATTTTAATGAGAATCCACACTCGAGCGTTAGCGACGTTAGTAGAATTTGAAATATCCCGAAAAGCACTGTTTGGTTATGCTTGAAAAAACCTTTTAAACCAACATTTCTTCAAACACTTGAAGTTGGTGACACTGAAAGAAGAATGGAATACTGTTTATGGTTACAAGGCATTGACATACAAAATTCTACATTTCTAAAAAAATATGTTATATACAGATGAAGAGACATTTGCTACAAATGGTTTCGTATCATCACAAACTATTAGATTATGTGTTCACGATAACCCACATTGGGTGATACAATGTAAGAGACAATGTATTCTACTAATGCTAACGTTTGGTGCGGTATTTTAAATGACATTAGTATTGGACCATATTTCTTTTTATGGAAATTTGAATGCAGCTAGATTTCTTAGATTTTTACAAAATGAGTTTGATGATGAAATTGATACGTTGCGTCTTAATTATCGGTACAATTTACACTTACAATTTGACGGAACCCCCATTCACCATGCAATTAATGTAAAAAAACTGGTTAAGTAATCATTTTCCAAATGGTTGGATGGGGCGAAATAGTCCTGTAATTAATTGACCGCCGAGATCTCCGGACCTCACGCCTCTTGATTTTTCGAGGCTCCCAACTGGAGACGATCTTTGTGATCATATTAGGTAGGCTTATCATAGCATTATCAAACAACAATTGAGAAAAGTAGAGAACAATACCGGACGACCTATTGAAAAGTGCTTGATAGAAAATGGCGGAATGATAGAAATGTCTAGTATTTAAGTTTTATAATGCCAATTTATATAGACCTGTAAATATAGGAAGTTTTTTGTTAAGAAATTGTCTGTAATTATTAGAAAAATTATTAATTATTAATCATTATTGTAAAAATACCATAAAATAATATCTGGGACACCCAGTCATTTACAACCATAAAAATCGGTAGATTTTAGTTTAAGGTGGTGCTGGTCAAGAATCCCTTGTTAATTTTTCTCTAAAAAACCCTAATAGTACTTCTCGAAATTGGGGTCATAAAAGTTGACGTAGTTAGCCATGACATTAGCAAAAAAAACATGTGATACACTTTCTTAATGCTGTTTTCCGCGATCTATCCAACAAAAGAACGTTTATGAAAATCGGTCCAGAAATAAAAATGTTAAGGGGGTGGTAAGTCCTTATCTTGGACATTTGTCCAAAAATTTGGAATATTTACAAATAGGATTTCTGCTCCTAAAATACTCTAAAAATTATGATGGATATTTATTTTAGACCGTTTAAATGAAAATAAGAAAAGCATAACACAGGTTTGCCGGTTTTTGCCAATTCCGTTGATACTGGTTATTGATTCCGTTGATACCGGTTATTGATTCCGTTGATACTGGATATTACACATTATTTCACTTCTTTTTCAGTTTTCAATCAATCTATTTAAACATGCCTAGAAACATGATATCTCATTTTAACACATCAAGAGTAATTGCTTTGCTACAACAGGACTTTAATCAAAGTGATATCGCGGAAATTGTAGGGGTTTCCCAAAGTGCTGTATCGAAAATTCGTAAAAAAATCCTAGAGATAAATGACGTATAGGATCGCCTCCGAAGAGGTGGAAAACGATGAATTGTACAATAGCTGCAAAATACCGGCAGATATCAATGATAGCTCGAAGAAATCGTCTGGAATCTACAAGTGGTATATTAAAGGAGCTTGTTAGGCTTGAAGGGGTAAATGTTTCACGAAAAATAACACGCAGATTCAAAGCTCTAAATTTGCATCGCAAACCTTTACTTGTTCCCATACTAACCCTTCAACAAAAAAATGTAAGATTGCAATGGGCACGAGAAATGGTGGATCATATTGGTGATATTCTTCGATGAGACTAGAATTGGCGTGGTTTCTAATTCACGAAGAACATTAGTTTGGAGAGTTTTAGATCGACAAGCCCTACTAGAAACAGTTCAACCACGTATCCCATTTGAAGGTAGGCGTGATGTTTTGGGATTGTATTATATACGGATATCTCTATTGGTCCTGGAGAGAAAACACTGCTGCTGTGTACATCGAGGAAGTTTTAAATCCTGTTGTTACGTCTGGTGCATCTGAAGAGGAGGGAATAATCCAATTAGAGTTGCCAACAAATTCCCTTGACATGCATGTCATTGAACATGCTTGGGACATGAAAACTCGTATCAAGAAACGAAACAATCCTCCTCTTACCCTGTGAGAATTAAAAGGTGCTGCTCGTGAAGAATGGGAGAGAATTTTACAAGCCCAAATTGATCATTTAATCGGCAGTATGCCAAATCGCCTACAGGTAGGCATACAGACTCTTGGAGGAACTACTGCTTATAGCTTTATTGAAGGTTGTTCTTTTTATTTTTAAATTACTTTTGAAGGCAATTGATATAATGAAATTTTTTGACTCCAAATTAATAAATCAATTTTACACATATTGGTCATTTGGTGTTCAAGTTTTATTTGGTACCAGTAAAATTACAAACTTTTGGACATATGGACATTTTGAACATTGATGTTTAGTGGTAAATCTCTTTGAGTTTAGTGTTTTATACCGAAGGTTCCAATAGAAAAATTGGCCTATCGGAGCGTTGAGACTAATGTAAATGGGATTTCTAAAATCGCTATTTTTAAATGGCTTATATGTTTTGAAAATATGTTCAATCGAGTGCAAAAGGAGCAAACATTTGTACTGATTAATTTGTCCATGGTATGATTTATATTAAGTTAATATAAGTTTTATTTTCAGTTAACGAGGTATATGTTTCGAGGAGGAAACCCGTTTGGTGTAGACCTGGCTTCAATCAATATCCAGCGAGGAAGAGATCATGGTTTAAGATCATACAATGATTATAGAGAATTGGCTGGTTTACCACGGATAAAATACTTTGAAGAATTTGGTCAAGAGGTTAGATAATACTAGGGTGTAATAAGTTTTTGCGTTTTTTCTTTTGTTTATAAATAAATAATTATACTTTATACCTTAGAGGTTAAATTCTTTTTCAACTTTCCGCTTCAGTATTAAAGTGATTCATTTGCGAAATATTTAATGACAGTTTTTAACAAAAAAGAATAAAATAGACTACTTCAAAGTGACTGACGTCACTCATGAGATTTGCGACGTGGAGGGGAAAGGTGCCATATCAATCCGCACTGCCAAAGCTGAGCAGTGCGGATTGATACGGCACTGTTCAGAAAATTCCAGGAGGGAGACATGTGTCTTGAAGATAGGAGAAGATCAGGTCGTCCACTGTTTCTCGATATCGATCTTTTAAAAGCAGCAGTGGTTCCCGATCCTAGAACAAGCAGTAGGAAACTTTCAGGGGAATTAGGGCTATCCCGCATTGCTGTTAACCCACGTTTGCGAGGCTTATGAATGGTATAAATATTTTAAACAGTAAATAACTAAGCAGCTCAAAAACGCAAATACTTTTGTTACATTCTAGTATTAAATTCTTAGATGAATAAATAATTCATTGTTTGCTAAGGATTGTTCATCGAGGCTTCGCGGTACTCGGACGTGTTTTGCCGGTGCCGGGATCGACGCGTAACAGAAAATCCGGGCGAATTCCTCGCCGAGTGGTTTGCCTATTTATCGAGAAATAAACAATAATTTAGTATTGATAATAAATTGATAAAATATCGAGAGATAAGTGAAAAATAAAATATAAACATGTTCCCTTTCGGGAACCTATTAGGGTATAAAAAGGACGGTCAACCAGTTACTGAAACTACACAGAACCTACCAACCAACAATGTTAGACAGGGCGTACTAACCAACAATAACATACAGGATGTACCAACACAATATACAACTCCTGCAACTAGATCGCAGAGCCAGTCAACAATTAATAATACGTACTATTACAGAATGTCATCAACTAGCGATGATGAGCTAGATGATCAAGAAAATATTGAGCATCCATGGCAAAACGTGAAACATATCAAAAGGAGGAAAATAAACCCAAACAATCAACAATGTGTCCCATTAAACAACAGATTCAATAGCTTACCTGTAGATAATGAAGTAACTAACAATGAGAAGCAGCCAGAAAACATAATTCCAAAACCACCACAAATATTTATTTACGGGGTAACTATTTACCAAGAAATGAGAAACAAATTGAGGGAAATAGTTGAAAATGAACAATACCGTATAAAAACGCTAGCAGATAATACAATAAAAATTAGTAGCAACATTCCAGACACCTATAGAAAACTAATACATTTTATGAGGGAAAATAAAAATCATACACCACGCATATTAACGCAAGGATGAGCGAGCATACAGAGTAGTAATTAAACACCTACATCATACAACTGATTTGAATTAAATTAAAGAAGAACTATCTCAGAAGGGACATAAAGGAATGAACATATTAAACGGAATAAAATGAATAACAAAAGAACCATTAAACATATTCTTTGTTGACTTGGAGCCAGCAGACAGTAACAAGGATATTTATAAAATAAAGACTTTTCAGAATAAAATAATACAAGTAGAGCCACCAAGAAAAACCGGAGGTATAGCTCAATGTATGCGATGCTAAAATTACGGACGCACAAAAATATACTGCAATCGACCGTATTTATGTGTAAAAGTTGGTGGACCACACTGTACATCCAACTGTAAGAAAAGTAAAAACGTACCTACACAGTGTGTGCATTGTGGAGGCCCACATACAGCAAGCTATAGAGGATGTGAATTCTACCATAGAATTACAGAAAAACCACATCCAACATAATACAACCCAATCAACAGCTTACGTTCGAAAAAATATCAGCTATGCAAATGTAACAACAGGCAATAGAAACATTAATCAAACCAACAACGAGGACAACTCAAATATAATCAGCAAATTCTTAGATGAATTCAAGGCGATGTTTCAGCAACTCGTCCGACCAAATAGCATGGTACTTAACATGCTTACAACATTGATAAGCAAAATTCACTATATTCTTAAGAATTGCCCATTGGTATGCTAATGGCCTTTCACAACGAAAAAATTAAGTTGAATTATTCCTCCATCAAAATTCAATAGTAATTACAGATATACTGCTGGTAAGTAACGCATAGGAACGCAAAGTAAGAAACGCATTTCACAGATAAAACATATTTTCATATTCCACGCTATATAACTTATATTACTAATCACCCAGATAACACTGAACATGCTGGAACAGCAGTAATTATCAAAAACACTATTAAACACCATGAAATGTCTAAATATAAAGAGAATTTTCTGCAAGCCACAGTAGTCAAAGTTAAACTGATGCCATATGAATTAACTATTGCTGCAGTCTATTGCCCACCGCGACACCAAATAAAAAAAGATAATTTGGGGAATTTCTTTGATACATTAGGGCTCAAACATTAGGGATCACGGTTGACGACTACTAAATGCAGAGAACTATCAAATCTGATACATGAACAGAATTACTCGTTGCTGTCAACAGGCACTCCTACGTATTGGCGATCTGATCATAACATAATACAGGACCTATTAGACTTCTTTATCACCAATGGAATTTCCTCAGAATATATGGACGTTGTATCAAGTTATGACTTATCATCAAATCACTCATCAATAATTGCAACAATTAGTAATTTTGTTATTAATAAATACACAATTCCTGGATTACACAAACAAAAACAAATTGGTCTAAATATCAAAGTACGATGAGAAAATAGACCTAAAATTATCCCTTAAAAATCCGAACGAAATCGATTCGACAGTAACAAGGCTAACCAGTATCCTAATAGAGGCAGCAGAAAATGCACACCTCAATCAACATGCCAAATCAAGGATACAATATACCGTTACAAATAAAAAAAAAATTATATCTTAAATAGAGCGACTAATAATTTGAAATTAAAATTAAAAGAAGCTCGAGAAAGATCATTTCAAGACAATACAATTTGGAAACCAATCAAACATAAAAGAAAACCTAAAATGCAAGCTACACCCATTCGCAACGAAGAAATGCCAAATTGTAACTGGGCCAGAGGCGACGAAGAAAAAGCGACCGCGCTTGCTAAATATTTTGCTGAAGTATTTACTCCAAACAACGAAGAATAGATGTGGAAATAGAAAGAGAATTGGCTGCCATCATGACGGACATACCATCCATTCAGGTTGCTACTCCAAAAAAAGTCAAAAGAGAAATTAGTTTACTGAATACAAAAAAAGCTCCAGGTATCGATAAAATTACCCCTAAAATGTTAAAGGAACTTCTAAGAAAAGGAGTAGTTTTAATCATCTACATACTCAATGCTATGTTGAAATACAATTACTGGCCTAAACAACTCAAACTTGCTCTAATAATCCCACAATACTCAAAGCCGGAAAAGATCTGACAAAAGCTTCATCATACCCGCCTATAAGTCTACTGACCGTTATCTCAAAACTTTTTGAAAGACTTATACTCAACAGAATAAATACTGCCCCCAATACAGAAAACTGGATTCCGGCACTCCAGTTTGGCTTTAGACAAAACCATTCAACTACAAAGTAGACTCACCGCATAACATATGAAATAAACAGAGCAATATAAAACAAACAATACTGTTCATCAGTGTTCCTAGATGTCAGTAAGGCTTTTCGAGGTTTGGCATGATGGCCTACTATTCAAAATCAAACAACCTCTTCCTATAATATATTACCATATCTTAAAATCCTATCTGATCGAAAGGAAATTCAAAATTAAAGTAAACGATAGCACATCGGAAAAATATACCATTAGATCGGGAGTTCCACAAGACAGCGTACATTTGCTAATGATACAGTCATATTTTCATCAAATATAAACCCAGTTGAAGCCTCAAACAAACTACAAACCCACCTGAACCTAATTCAAACCTGGCTCGAAAGTGTAAAATTAAAATAAACGAGACAAAATCAGCGCAACTCAACTTTACCCTCAGGAAAGGACAGTGCCCTAGTTTCCATTTTAATAACGTAGAAATTCCAACATCACGAATACAAAATATTTAGGTATACACTTGGACAGTAAACAAATTGACCTAAAAGTAAAAGAATTGAGCTGGCTTATCGGAAGAAAGTTTAATTTATCTTTAGATAACAAAATTGTATTATGCAAGGCTATCATTAAGCCAATTTGGACTTATGGGATAGAACTTTGGGGATGTACCAGTAAATCAAATTTAGCCATTATCCAAAGATGTCAGTCCAAAATATTACGAATGATTGCCGACGCACCTTGGTACATATCAAACCACACTCTTCACAAAGATCTCCAGATATCCTATGTTAAGGACGTGATCAAGAGCAGCAGCATAAAATATCACCACAAACTGGAAAGCCATCCTAATTCCCTACTACAGCCTGTTTTGAAACCAACAAATAATAGAAGACCAAAAAGAAACTAGCCAACAGACCTGATACAAGGATAATGGGACTCGTCGTTGGGGGAGTCACTTCATCACACCAATATATGGAAGTCTAGCCCTCAAGCCATCACATTAGCTTATAGAATATTGTAATTCTGATTACTAATATACGAAATTAAAAAAAAAATGTTTACTAAGTACTGTGGTTATGATATCGCAAAATTAAAAACTAATAATAAAAATTAATTTTAAGAACAAGTTCTAGTTAAATGATATGATGATAACCCTCAAACTAAAAAGTAATTAGATATTGTTTTTTGAATTTATTTTAAGTATTTTTATGACGAGAGCTACAAGCAGATATTGTTATAGATGGCTGAAAAGCTGTATAAAGTTTACAAATCAGTCGATGACCTAGACCTGTGGGTGGGAGGCCTCCTCGAACAGAAAGCACCAGGAAGTCTCGTCGGACCAACGTTTAGGGACATAATCGCAGACCAGTTCGTACGGCTGAAAAAAGGCGACAGATATTTCTTTGAAAACGGACCTACCATTAATCCGGGATATTTTTCACCAGGTAACGACCTATAGAAATATTTTTTGCTGCCAGTTCCCCACGTGTAGAAAATATTATCAAAATAAATGTATGGAATTCATTTTTATTTCCCACAGTGACCGTTATTAAACTATGAGTTTTTTTAATACTATCATTATTTAAATCGACTTTGAATTTGAGGTTTTTTATTCGATTAGTTGTAAGAAAATTGCCTGATTTGTATTGACGCAACGAATGAATGCAACGAATGGACGCAACGAATGGACGCAACGCTATGTTGTCCTTAGTTCCTGGATTGTTTGAGTAATTTCTATAAACCTCTTCTTTAATATAGCCCAAAAGAAAAAGCAGTTTTATTAAGTTTGTAAAGCTGTTTCAAGTCTTATTATATCAGTGGAAGCAAGTGTGCAGGTAATTTGATGGGTAACAGTATGTTTTATAACTTATGTGTGCTATAACGCGATCCCGTTGGCCCACAAAATCACATACTGTCCATATCCTTTAATTCTGGTTAAAAGTTCCTGAATATAACTCTTCTAGATCATTAACCACACTAAAGAGGGATTATTTTCGAATTGGATGAATTTCTCAACTAAATTTTCATCATATATGGTCATTATTTAAACAACTCAAAGAAATTATTTTACACTAATCAACCTTTTCTCCACTAAATAGACGATATCTAGTTATTCGGAATTACTTGAGACTTACTTATTTTAGGTTCTTTAATAGTTTCTAGTTTTATAATGAACTTCTCCCGAGCTGTACACTTCGGGGATGTACTCAAGTGTTACTTATATCTTGATTAATTGTACACTCAGCTTAGAGTCTATTGAGAGAAAATCTGTGGATATTCTGGCGAATTCCAAAATTTTCCTTTTATTTACTATTCTCGAAAGGGTCATTTTAATGACCAAATTTTAATCCAAATAAAATGGAAATCTAGATATAAATCTTAGTTATTTCAGTTAAATACGAAATGTGACCCTATTTATTGTTTGCATTGATTATATGCAACTCTCTGTGCTGAAATAGATACCAATGCGAATATACTATAAATTATTCTTCATTTAAAAATAAATGTTTCACATAGCTAAGAAAATTGTTATTAACAATTCAATACAGGATCCATTATTTGGTTGAAACCTTCAGTGTGAAACACTGAACTCGAAGATCAACTCCAGATGATGCTAAGAGAGTTAGCGCAACGCATGTCGAAAACTTTATAAAAAGTGGGGGTTAGTGGTAAATATCTTCGAGTTTAGTAAAGTGTCCGCTTTGTTCTGAATTGTTCTACATCATTTTATATATAACATTTATTCAATTCGTCAAATTGAAAATCACAGCTATTGAACTTGGGAGGTTGGAAAAGTTCTCGACCTACTAAAAAGATGGCACAAGTATGACTAAATGACTATTATATTTATCAAGAATTATCCATCAGATAGCGTACTGTGAATATTCAAATGCATGCATTTAGCTAACAATTCTTTGTGTCGATAGAGTAAATAAAAAGTTTAGATATTTTCGGAAATATGAATAAAATTATAATAATATTCAACTCTACAGGCCTAGTGGCTCTTGGCTTCGAGTTCTTTCACACTTCTTTTCCATCTTTTTCGGTTCAAAGCATCATTTTTCCAGTCTCTAACTCCCACTTACCTGAAATTATTCATTACCTTCACCTCTCATCAGTATTTCTTTAACCCATCTCTAGCCGGGCATCCTCGCTATGTGCCCCAGTCATCTAGCTCTCTGCGCTCTCACCACCTGACCAATGTTTGTTTTTTGTACAGTTCTTCTATTTTTCTATTTGTTTTTCTTCTAAATTCGTTCTGAACTTTGGTCATTTTCGTCATTGTCCATGTCTCGTACGCATAGGTAACCGTGGGCCTTAGTATTGTTTGGTATACTCTTATTTTTGCTGCTCTGTAATATTAGTTGCCTTTAAAACCTGTGAAAACATTCCTGTGGCTTTGTTTCCTTTCGCTGGTCGTTTCTCTATTTCCTTCTCTACATCCTCTTTACATGTACGTGTTACTCCTAGATATTTTTTCTTTTTGTTGCCACATATTTGGTTTTGTTCTCGTTAATTGTTAGGCCATATTCTCTTGCCTTTCTTTCCAACATGTTGAATGCCCTTACTATTTCATTCTTGGATCTCGCCATCAATAAAATATCGTCAGCATAGGCCAAGTATTGGTGTCTGGTACCATATATTAACCATATTAACCATATTAACATATTAACCATTTGGCATTGATCCCTCAGTATCACTTCCTGCTCTAGATTGAATAGAACTGTTGAGAGTGCAACTGCTGCTGTCCTTTCTTTACAATTGCTCCATCGGCTATAACTTTATTTTCTGTTCTCCTGACAGTCATCTCCACCAACTTCCTCGACTTTTCCAGGACTCCTAACTGTTTCATTGCTTGGAACACCACACCTTTTTTGTGAAGGGGAATTATCAGTACCTTAATCCATTTCTCTGGCATATTTTCTTCTTCTCAAATTCTCTTCATTAGCTCCCATGTTCTTGCCATCAATGTATCACCACCGTGTTAGAAAACTTTTGGTGTTATACTGTTTTCTCCAGCACTTTTGATACATTTTAACTGCTTTATACAAACTTCTACTTTTTCTTTTGTAGGTGCATTTATAATTTCGTTATTGTCTGCATTCTCATCTTCTTCCACTTCATATTCTCCCCAATTCCCTTTCTCCCCAGTGTCATTTAGCGTCTCCGAGAAATATTGGGTAAATCTTTTCAGTTTTCCATCTGCACCTCCTACCAGGAATCCTTCTTGAGTTTTTATATAATGGGGTTTCCTGATACTACTTTCTTTCCTTTTTTTTAACTTCCTAATAAAATTTTCTTATTTCCCTATTAGCAAATGATTCTTCTGTTTCCTTTAATTCGTATTCGAACACTTCTTTATTTTTCCTGCTACATATGGTCTTGGTTTCCCTTCGTATGCGATCATATCCTTCTTTGTTACTTTCACTCCTTTCTTTCAGTAATCTCAGACGTGTTCTGTTTCTTTACTCCAAAATTTGTTTACGTTCTTCGTCGAACCACCTATTTATTTGATTTTTTGGGTTCTCTCAGTATTTTTTCTGCTACCTCCTTCATAACTGTTTCAGTATGTGCCCATTCTTGATCTAAATGTTCTTTATTGGGTTTATTTCCTAGTTTTCCTTTCGTTTCCTGTTCGAAACGCATTCCTGTTGTCCTATCCTCTAGTTTTGCTACGTCATATCTCTTACGTCTTCCCCACTATGTATATTTTCTTCTACCTGATCTTTCCTATTTCATTTCTGTTATAACTAAGTGATCGCTATCACTATCAGCTCCCCTGAAACTTCTTATATCAGTAACGTTATTTGCAATTTTTTTTCTATGAGGACATGGTCAATTTGATTCTTTGTTTTTCGATTTGGAGCTATCCATGTTTCCTTAAGTATGTTTTTGTCATCAAAAGCAGTGCTAACAATTTTCATATTGTTCTCGAACGCAAGTTCTATCACCCTTTTTCCATTGTCATTACTATTGGTGGTGCATGCTTCGGATGGTGCATGCCCATTTATTGTATGCATCTTTCTGAACTAGCATCTGATTCTTATTTTACATTCTAACATTCTATCTGAAATGTCTTCGAGCTCGATCACTTCATTTTTGAACCTGTCATCAACTATGAACCCTACTCCCAATATCCTCCGATCAATTCCGCTAGAAATAAATATATAGTCTTCCACTTCTGCAATCGTTGTATCCCTTTGTTCAGTCTCCTGTAGTGCCAGGGCTCCTTCCGTAAATGTACCTCTAACATTCCATGTATCTATCTTAATTATGTCTGGTTTATGTTTTCCTCTTTTTTTCCTGCTTGCATAAAGGTTATTTGCTTTCAGTCTCAATCCATTTCGTTGCTGGGTCAGATCCATATTTCCTTTCACTCTATCGGACTTGTTAGTTTTTGGAAGTGAAACTTGAAATGAAACTTCCAGTTTTTTCCAGCATGTTTTCTCGACTGTTCCATTTCCAAGTTTGGCCGTTCACCACCAATCTCAGAAATCCCATTTACACACCTTTTCCACTGGCCCGTTCCTCCTTTGCCTTCTCTCTAATTTTCTTTTGAATATTTCTTTCTTCTCTGGTTAGGTCGTCGTTGATAAATATTTTGTCGCCTGACCTATTCCTTAACTTGTTTTTATTCTGCATCACCTCTGTCTTGTTCTCTTCGCTGCCAAATTCCACCAAAAATATCTTCATACCCAATCTTCGTGCTGTTTTTACTATTGGTTTGACCCCTACCCTATCTTCTGTAAACTTTCCCATCATCCCTATTAGAAGGTTACTATCTTCTGTGTCTATTGTCAGTCCCTGCATAACTATATTTTTTCTTCTCTTCTTACTTTCCAGTTTCTCTTCTATCATTGTTTAAATTTATTTCTTTCTTCAAGTCATTTATTTCAGCCATCGCTTTTTCACTTGCGTCTTTTAGCATCCTTATTTCTTTCTTAAATTCTGTTTGTTCTTTCCTTTTTTTAGATTTCTTAAAGAAATCCTCCCCTAATTCGCCTCCTCTTTTACGTTTTCCATTATTGGATGTATCTGATTCCATCTCGGTTTTCTTACTTCTCCTTATTCGATAAATTTATTGAGTTCGTTTATACCTTTTGTACCTAAACTTCTGTTTCTATCCAACGCTTAATAAATGTTGTGTGGAGTCACGGTTCATTATTCCCTTATCGCAATAACCTCAGTTACACGTATTATTTCTAGTCTTTTGTTCTTTATTATTTCACTTATGTTTGGACAATTATTTTGGATCACTCTGTACCTAGGCTCACAGTGCCACCGCTTATACACTGTGGTTTATTTAATTCTCACTATAAACGCCGTAAAACAAATTTTAATGCAGGTGGGAAATAAAATCACTCTCTACGTTTCGGTACAGTGTTGCCGGATGGAATGGATAATAAAAAAACTCTCTACGTTTCGGTACAGCGTTGCCGGATGGAATGGATAAAATCAGGCTATTTTATAGTACTTTAGGCATTTTTAAAGTTCTAAAGGTTTTATGCAGACGGATATAAAAAATAATTATATTCCATCTTAAAAAAAATTGCAAACTCTAAAAAAGGTCCATATCTGACCAAAAATAATTGTATCTTTCGCCGCGATAATGCCCATGTACACATATTTTGGGTTGTTTCTGCATAACCAACGATTGAACCTTTTTCTATATGCACCGCATTTCGAAGATTTGGTTTCCATCGATTACTGGTTCTTCTAAAACTTGAAGAAATAACTCGCTGGGCGAAAATTCATTTGAAATGATGAGACCACTGTCTCATTTTGTTGTTGTCATTTTGCAGAGTTGAACAAAGGTTGGAATGCACTATTGGAACGTTGATAGTCTAAATGTATTTAATTGCAATTGAAAAATCTCAAAAGCTTGTGTTATTTTTTGTAAGGCCGAGATTTTTTTGGACTACCCTATTACTAGATGAGCTCTTAAGACATATGGCTATAAGCACATAGTGGTATTATTTCTTAGCTCCTAATTTTATCCAAGTGGCTAAAGAAAATACGTTCCTTGTCTTAATTCATGGTTCTCTTACATTTTGCTATTTGAATGTTTTCATACAGATCCAGCTCTATTATATATTTAATAAGTTTTAAGTCACTAACATTTATATTATATATCGAGTGCATGTTGGGTAACGCAGGATTTCTTATTTCTCGCATATCCAATTTGAGCAAAATGTTTTTTATATCTGGTTAACCCCCAACCACTTAGGAGGAGTCTCCCAGACTCCCAGTCGTTTAAATTTTTGACGATACTACTTAGACGTTCAGTGCTAGGAGCTTCGGATGCTCATTATCTGTTAGTCAGTTGTCGGAGTAGGTGTACACAAAAGAGTATGGTATAAGATGTATGTGTGTTGGTATAAGATGTACGACTCATCGACAGTAACAGTGCGACATTTAATATGTTACGACTATTTTCAATTTGCCTGTAAAACATGAGTTCTCGGTCCGGATCATCAAAACAATCAGTAAATTATTTGGACATATTATCATTTTACATATTGTAACATGTAAGAATAATGTTTATGGATCTAACTGATTTAAATGGGCTAACTCAGCTCCATCCAAATTTGTGAGGACTCCGCATTATAATATAAGGTTTACGTGGAAAGGCTTGAACTGGTGACTTTTCTTCTCCGGATAAAATCTGGTCCTTTTTATTTGATCAGCAAATATTAGAAGAAGTAGTTAGGTGGACAAATCACAAAATGCGAGTGATGGCTGACAAATACAAGGACGAACGATGAACCGAATCAAATAGAAACAAAAGCGTTTTTAGGTTTGTTGATATACAGTGCGGTGTTCCAATCTAATTACGAATACGTCTATTTATTATTAGTAACTGATGGAAGCGGCAGAGACATATTTATGGCCGCAAGGAGTCGAGAGCGTTTTAGTGTATTATTAGCAAGTCTTAGATTTGATAACTCAGACGACCATGACGAAAGAAAGAAAACAAATCCTTTAGTCCAAATTTCGCACATATTTGAAATATATGAAGCGGATTCAGAGGCGGATGTAGCGTTAAAATGTATATGTCCCAAAAACCAACTAAATATGGTATAAAATTAATGTTGCTAACGGATGCAAGAACTGCCCATGCATACAACGCATATATTTTTTGTTGGAAAAAGAGCGATAGTTTTCAATTAGGTCCAAATCAAACTTAGTAAAAATATTCAAAAATAAGGAAAAAAAATCCTGTTCTCCACGTAAAATACTCAATCCTTCAGTCGCTATCAAACGCCAACAAGCGTGTCCCGAGACAGACCGGTTTCTGGCCTTAAGCCGTCATCAGTCGGTCTTCGAGTTGTACGTTCGAAAGCAACTAAAGGATTGACCAGGGTCCTGACCCGGCCAAATCGGGTGAAAGCAGCATAGAAATGCAGCGTACACCATACGGTGGTTCGTAACAGAATTTTACGTGGAGCACAGGAAAAAAATGTTTCCTTGTTTTTGAATATTTTTTATATTCTCCACTTGCCCATTGTGTATTTTCATGCAAACTTAGTAAATCTACTCAGGCAGTATTACGTTTAGCGAAGATTAGCTATGAAACGAATCGCAACATCACTGCCGATAATTGAATTTCCTCGGTAGAACTTATACGAAGATTAAATGAACATAACCTAACTTTTGTTGGCACCTTAAAAATTAATAAAAGTGAAATACCTCGGGAGTTTTTTCCTTCAAGATCTAAATCGCAAGGAACAGCCATGTATGGATTTACTAAAGATATGACATTGTTCTCGTTTGTATGGAAAAAAATTAAGTAGTACTGCTTGTTTCTTCAGTGTACCACGGAGAATGAAACGATATGTTTGGCAAGCCAGAAATTATAGAGTATTACCACAATACTAAAGGAGGAGTTGATTCCCTAGACGAAAGATGTGAAATATACAAGACACAGAGATAGTATAGTCGGACTCAAGACTAGGGCTGTTTTTTGTAGAATACTTGCTATGTCTACCGTAAACGCAAACGTTTTATATAATTCTACAAGAAAAATAAGCTGTTATCAAGATCAGAATTTATAAAAAATTAAAAAAAAACATGTGGAATGGAGGGCTAACAACACTAGAATTTTGGTTGAGGCAAGGATGCTAATTGGAAGCATATTGAAAATTGAGGGAAAAGACCAAAAAGAAGAACCTGATTTGTTGGAGAAAAGAACGTGCTGTTACCTTTGTCGTTTTAAACTACACAGAAGAACCAAATATGTATGTATTTACTGTAAAAGACTTTATATTCGAAATGTTGAGAGATGTTTAGATGTTTAGATGATGCTTCTTACAAATATGTAAATCCTGTGTTGAAAAAAGTGAATAATGGTTTGAGAACATGTTTTTTTTGACAAGGACAAGTAGATTGTTCTAAAATGATATTATATTTGTATATTAGTCATTTAAGGTTGAAAAGTTTCATTTTTGTTGATGGTAGTATGGCGATCTGCAGATATTCTGTAGGTTATTTTTTCTCGTATTAAAATTACGTTTTTTATGTTAAGTTTTAGTTTAACTATCTTTTTGTTAAATTTTCTTTTTAAGATTAGAATATTTATTATATGTATCCATGTATTCTGTATCACAATAAAAAAAAAATTGATCATTTAGTTGTCGTATTTACGATTGGTTATGCTCTCATTATTTTTTTTTTGGAGTCCCTAAGACTCCACCTCAGTAAGCATTTGAAAAAATGTCACATCAGTAGCTAAGGGTTAATAAGAATCTTTTAGTTTTCCCAATATACCTTCGATCATATAAACGACCTATTTCCCACATTGTTTCTATTATCGTTGTTCATCGTTATGTAATAAATATTTCTCATTGTTTCAGAAAAACTAGCACAGTTGAGAAAAGCTTCTATTTCCCGCATCATTTGTGACAATAGTGATGGTCTCTTGTTGTCACGTCAAGCCCCCAATGCTTTCAGGAAACCTGGAATACCAGGGTAAGTTGCATGGTTTATTTAGAGCTTTAACTCAGGGAGCAGCTACAATAATAAGAATCTATTCTTCATTTGAATTAATGCGAAATTTTTACTCTCAGATTTTTTTTTCAGCTAGCTTAATCCTCATGTACTAAATAGTTTTCTTAGTTCTTTACGAGGTGCTTTAAAGAGATTTTTAATATTTTAGATATTTACCCGTAGTACGCATTTACAACATACAAGCCTTTGTTATTTTTTGGTTATATATCCTAGAATAGGCGTTCTAACACTACATATGAAATGCAGAACTAGATTAAACACTATCACGTCTCAAAATATTGCGGTCCTTTTCTTACGTTATGTTTTAAAACTCGTTTTTAGGAAATTATTCAGCCAAGTATACTTTAATCTTTTATATATTTACATATAATTGAGATAACTATTTTTCTGAAAAAAAACTATTTAACACCAATTAGTACAAAATAATATAAAATTTACTTTTTATATGTACTATATTAGATATATTTAAAGAAAACTACAGCTGAATCACATAGAAGAGTCGATGGAACATATAATTG
The DNA here is from genome assembly GCA_031761425.1 of Cosmopolites sordidus. Classification (NCBI taxonomy): domain Eukaryota; kingdom Metazoa; phylum Arthropoda; class Insecta; order Coleoptera; family Curculionidae; genus Cosmopolites; species Cosmopolites sordidus. Next base: position 80,141 of record JARFXV010000908.1, read on the forward strand.
AGATAACTATTTTTCTGAAAAAAAACTATTTAACGCCAATTAGTACAAAATAATATAAAATTTACTTTTTATATGTACTATATTAGATATATTTAAAGAAAACTACAGCTGAATCACATAGAATAGTCGATGGAGCTTATTTTGAGAGAGTTCCATCGAAAGAAACATACAGAGAGTGATTTAAAGTATTCAGAAGTTATATATTTTAATGCAGAAAGTAAAGAACAAATTGAACAATCGAAAATATCTGAACATATCTATATCTACTCGATTAATTGTTAAAAATGTTTAAAATTATAACATTGAATATTTCTGAACGTTTACATGCTTATTGCTGAAGAAGAGTTAACATAACATAATGAAGATTCTTATACATGACAATGCGTGATCACATTTTGCAAGACCTGTGAATGAGTGTTTGGAACATAGTAGCACCCAGCCGATTCTATATACTTAGCTTCATCGGAACATACAAGTTTTGCTTTTCTAATGTTTTCCTGCCACACGTTTTTCTAATTACGAAGCTTGGAAACGGACCAACAAATGGAATATGTCTAAAGATCAGTCGAAATTGAACTTTTATACTAGAAAAAAATGGAAAAAAGATAAATAGAGATAGAAAATATTTAAATTATCACATTAATTATTTTTTTGGTGAAAGGTGGATTTCAAAGAAGGAAATAAAAATTTGCATGTAATTAGAAGATGATAAACTACTGAGAATCAAAAAATTTGTGCTTCTATCACAAGATTTTGTTTTTCAGTTACCAGCATTGTTAAAAATTGAAAATCCATCAAAATATTGCAAATTGTCCACCAGACAATACCGACATTGCTTTCACTACAATATTCTTTTCAAAATTTGCTTTCATTTACGTATAACTATGAATTGGGACGGTTGGGACTGAAAACTCGTTGCTGGCAAACATCACTTCGTATATCGGTACTTAAGTCAATGCAGCCTTAAATGAGTTTTGGAGGATATGTTTCTATTTTGTTGCGACGAGAGTTATCTTATTAAAAACAATTTATTCAAATGTTTTGTTTTTACTTTATAACCAATTTTGTTGAATGAATGCAAAAAATCCAAGAGATATTATCAAACTTCCAACAAATCCTGTAGAGTCATTATGAACTTGATAATGTTAGTGGCCTGAAGGATAACACAGTTACTGTCAGAAGATCGCGATATTGTAAAACGATTGTGTTTAACCAGATTTACATCATTTATACTTGAACATGCACAATCTTTCTTAAGAACCAATATAGTCGAATATGTATGCAGAAAATCCAAGAGCGATTATCAAACTTTCTTGTCAATATATCCTGAAAAGACATTGTGTATTTGATGAGGTTAATGGCTGGCCTGGAAGGTAATACGTGAGAAAACTGTGATATCGTAACATGACAACCAATTCTTTTTAATCAGATTTACAACACGTATATTTGAATAGTATACAGTTTCAACAATATGCTACGCTTCCAGATTTGCTGAAATAATTACTTTATTATATACCAAATATCTTAAAGATCGTACGATAATTATTGTAAAGGCGATGAAGATTAGCCACCGAGATCCTGTAATTTAAAATCATTAGACCACTTTCTTTGGGACTATTAAGCTTTAAAACACCGAAATAAGAAAACATTTGTAAAGAAGCAAAACCTGAACATTTGGTTGTTTTTTTTTTTCAAAGCGTAAATGACAGGAGCTTTCGAATTAACTTTAACAAATTTTGATCAATCTTAAGTTAAAATAACAACATTTCTTCTTAAAAAACTCTATATTTAAAACCTATTTTGGTGAAATTGTTTTCGAAAAAATGTATAATTTATATACTGATTCTCTCTTTTAGCAATGAATTTGTCGATTGCAATGGACCAGACATTCCATCAATAGATTTGTCGTTGTGGCAAAATTATCCGACGTTCTAAATGCACTTTTTAATATCATTTGTGTTAGTTTTGGCGCACGAATTTGTTTATCCATGTTTATATTTTATATGCGAATTATTTATTGTTTGTTATTTTTATAAATGCCCACTATTTGGAAAACATTCGTTTTATTTTTGTGTTTGTATCGTTTATTGTTTTATGGTGTATGCAAAAAAAGAAAAACAATGAAAACATTCGCCTACTGATTCTAATATTATAATAGGGTCGTTCAGTACGCAAGAGCGCAAGAGGGAGGAGATATAAATTGGGGATGCATATTTTCTAAGGGTTTTATGTTACTAAGGTGTAACAAAAGTATTTCCATATTTTCCTTTGTTTATAAATACATTATTACACTGCACTCCTCAGAAGTTTATTCCGATTTCCACTTTTGTCCCGACAAATAAACATTCCCTCTTCAGTATTAAACTAATTCCACTACGAAATATTCAGTCATTTAAGAAAATCGTTATAATTAGTAAATTAAGTCGCGAAATTAACCTTCAAGCAGACGCGCGGTCATTTGTTACGGCAGCGTTCGCGCATACTTTTAAAGACCTATTAAATATTTTTGGGATTTAGAAGACAAATTGAAAAAACTTGTTTATCTAGATACCACTCACAACAAGAACGTAGCACGAAATTTTTTCGATGTTGAACGCGCGTAAATTATTAATTTAGTTATTCAATACATTTTTTCTCCAATTCATTTATTCCATCTCTGAAGATATTCTTGGAAACTCCTCCAAAATACTCATCTACGGCTGCTATAACTTCTTTTTTTGATGAAAAACGCTTGCCAAGTAGGAATTTTTTTATGTTTGGGAACAGATGAAATTCAGTAACTCCTTCAATTTAGCCATTGCAAGAACACCTGTGTGAGCCTATACATTGTCTTGATGAAAAATTATTTTTTTCTTTGCTAAACCAGGTCTTTTCTCACTAATTTTTGCACCCAATTGATCCAAAAGGTTTTAGTAATACTGTCCTGTTATTGTTTTACCGGTTTTAAGGTAATTAATTAATAAACTGGCTTTTTCGTCCCACAATAATTGGTACCATACCTTTCTGGTTGATTTTAACCATTTTGACTTCTTCGGAGCTGAACAACCGGATTCAGTCAGTATACTTTGCGGTTTGTTATCACAGTTCAGGATCATAGTGTAAACCCATAGTGACAAAACGACGTTTATAATCCGTTTTGACATTTCGAAAAAAATCCAAATGTTTTTTTGGATGGTAAAAATGGTTTTACTCGAAGTCGTTTTTGATCCCAATTTAACACCCATCTTTCACATAGCTTTCTTAAGCCCAATTCCTTTTGCAAAATATGAAACACCCGTTCACTTGAGATGTCCATGGCCCTAGCAATTTTACTGAAAGTCAATTGTCTGTCATTCATAACCATATCATGTGTAGAATTGATCATTTGTTCAGTGGTTGTATTTATTGGACGTCCAGAATGACGGTAATCATACAGACGATCACGTTGAAACTCTCCTGCCTACTTACAAACCATGGTTTTTGAAGGAGCAGGCTCCCCTAATACATGAATTTGCAAAGAATGTAATTATTGCACGATTTTCAATATTTTCTGTTTTAAAAAATAACACTAATACGTTTATTATAAGCTGCTGTTTTTGTACGAATGAATTGACAGATCGACTTGTTCATATGAAGGATGAAACTTAAAGATGTAGTAGATTATATAGTTCTTTTACTGCTCTATAGATATCGCTCCGTGAACTTTTCAATTAGCCTAGTATAATAAAAATCATCTGATTATCACTTGTAGTTATAATTATGCTTCATTTTAAAGTTGTGACAATCTTATTGGGCAACCTTTTATTTGTTTTATTTTTATGTATTTAAGAATAATGCATCATCATGTGAAGTCATATAAATTTGACTGATATAAACGTTTTAGTATGAATCTGTACCTCTATATCAGACCGTTAGTTATACATTTTAAATAGATGTTCTGAAGTTAATTATGAATCAAATGGGATAACAAATGCCATTTAAGCGATAATAACAGTGGAGCTATTTTTCTTCTCTTAAAATAAAAATTTGCCTAAAAGTTCAATATTTTAACATTCCTGCAATTCAAAGGATTATAACGTGTAAACTGAAAGTCACCACTGAAAATAATTGAACAAACTGTTTACAAACTCGGCCCTCTCCATGTCCTGTCATTTTGAGAAAAAAAAAACGATTTTCTGTTGTAATTAAACTATATGATGCATATAGGTGAATTTTTGTATATTATTCTTTATAATATTTTAATAATAATAACCACGATACATTTCATCGGAGCACATTGGTTATATTAAGAAAATAGTATAAAAATGCCATGCTGCCGCTTTTGTAACCGGAAAAAATGGCCGTTTTTTTCAGCAACATTTTTTAAAATGCTCGTTTTTGTAACATTTTTTAAAAAAGAAAATTAGGTTAAAGGAAAAAAAAAAAAAACAACATATTATTATTAAATTACGTTAAAATCTATTTTAATTACCGGCTGTATAATACCTATTATTAATATTATAGGTAAAGAGTTTTAAGAAAATTTTTTAAAATAAAAATGATAATTTTTTAAAATAATGATTTAAAACTAAAATTAATGGAAAAAAATAAAGTCATTGTTTAAAAAATAAAATTTATAGTGCGGCTGCTGTTGGACAGTAAATCTCTTTCTCGTCAACGTAATCTTCGCTTAAACCTCGCAGCCATCCTCTTCTGATGTTGCTGATGCGTCTTGCAATACCTGCTTGTACCAAACAAGATTTTCTATGGATTCCCAATTTTTTCCGAAATGTTTTTCTACAAGTTTTGCCGCATGGTTTAATTTAAGTTCATTCACTTTAATTCTTATAGGAATTTCGCTTGGATTGACCATTGAAAATGATTTTTTTTCTAATCATCTGTGGAATTCCTATTTCAATATTATAAGTAATTTCGCCTTTCACTATTACTCGATTGGTTTTAGAGGATTTATTTTCTTTTTGATTTACTAATTTGAAAGTGTAATTGTGCTGCCGTCTTGACATATTTACTGGTTTTTGTTTGCAGTCTAATGGTTTCCAATCTCTTATTTTGACTGTGCAAAAACTTTGTGATACTCAGATTTATTTATTATTGTTTTCTTATTTTTCAATTGATTCCCAATGAGTCTAAACACCCAAATAGGGCATGAAAGAGTGTCCATTGACTGGGTATACGATATCTAGTACTGTAATATATATCGGGGCGTATTGTTGAAGCCATACCCAGCACATTGTTATGATATTGATGTTTTTGTTTTGCCCCGCACAACCATCTGTAAGAAGTCGCACGGTGCTATATCCATTGTATCCAGTAAGATCTTTACTTTGCAGTTCCTTAAAAACTGCAGAAGCGACCTCATTCGAGTTTTTTTCCCTTCATCCTCAGTCCATGTGTATGACGAAACTGAATCAGGGTTCAATAAACCTGAAGGTACGCCTGTCATAATAGTCAGATTATAACAATAAAGCTGAAGAGAATAATAAGCACTCTGATCGCTCACTTTTGGCAAAGCCAAATTCTTTTGGCAATCAAATGAAAGTAAAAAACAAGAAAGTCTCCTCGGTGTGTTTTGAGGTGTTCGAAAAAACATTTAGCTTTTCTTTTAACAATTCTTGTATGGGAACCTTTTTTTGAATTTGAAACACTTTTTTGAATTGCTCGACGCACGTTTTGCTAACCATGTTAACATCATCAGGAGATGATTTAATCTGAAACGTACGTCGAGCAGTTAAAAACAGTATTTTGGTGTTTAGTGGTAAATCTCTACAAGTTTAACTTTTCTTTTATGTAAAGTCAGCGCAAACTTGACCTCTTTTTTAGCATCTGCATCTTTTGATATTTTAATTTTATTTTTTAGCTTTAGACAAGTGCTACACTCATCTGTGGTGGGTGTCGCAAATGAAATATTAAATCTTGTGTTGAAAATAAAACGGAAGCATGATTCTTTTGTTTTCAAATAATCTGAAACACTATCGTTATACATGCGCGACAGTTTCGCAATGTTTAGTTTACTGGATAGGTATTTTCTATTGGTCTTACCCGTGGAATAATGGGATTCCAAACCTTTTAATTGTTGAATAAAATTTATTACTGAAGCTCTTTTGTCTTGATATATGGCTTCCTTTCTCCAACCCCCTCTACTCTTCACAGGGACAGAATTTCTTTCATTACTTTTAAAACAGCGAAAGGCACCCTCAACCCCAAGCTTGGTAATGCATAGAACATCAAGAAAGATTTTATGGTAAGCTCTAATAAGGTTTCCCATCTGATTTTCGATAAAAAAAAATAACGTCATTGTCTTCTGCACTCTTGTTCGTCGATGTCTTTTTGGCATAATTTTTTTTTACATTCATATGAATGTATCCGTGATGAACTTTTGATGGGTTATCATAGAATCCTTCCTGAAATTGTTTACGTCGGCTATTCTTAACAAACTACAGCACATCTTGCCATGATGCTGACAACTTGGCATAGCCATATCTTTGCATAATATCTGAAAAGACAAACCAATAATATTTATTTTTATACAGTAAATATTTAGTAGGTATAAAGCTATCAGCTATTAAATTTGTGAAACTTACACAAGCTTTTATTAATATTCTTTCGCATTTCTCTGGGTGCCGTACTCTTTTTCGTCCCAGTTCAAGAATTGCCTCTTCCAAACTTATTTTGAGTGATTCTTTATCCATGATTTACCGATTTAATAAAATAAACTTTATTAAAAAGACAAACTTGTTTTTAATTGAAAAATATATTTAATATTTAGAAATAAACTGGCGTAATAAATACCATAGTATAAAACCAGAAATTAGGTTATAGCCAAAAACATTATGATTGGCTAAGGATCGTACGTATTGCCTTTTGATTGGCTGTTGTGGATTTGGCCGATTTTGTAACATGCTAAGAAATATGGTCGTATTTGAAATAACATGAAGAAAGAAATATGGTCGTGTTTGTAATAACATGTGATTTTAAAACACATTTTATTATTATTTTTAGTCGCTTTTGTAACAAAGTAACTTCACCACTAGATTCCTTGGACAAAATATTTTAAGAATATGGACTCTGAAAAAACTTAAAATATAGACTTTCTGAAAAAAAATGGTCTTTAGTCGTGTTTGTAATAACATGAAAAAAGAAATATGGTCGTGTTTGTAATAACATGTGATTTTAAAACATATGTTATTATTATTTTTAGTCGCTTTTGTAACAAACTAACTTCACCACTAGATTCCTTGGACAAAATATTATAAGAATATGGACTTTGAAAAAAGTCCATATTCTTCCTTCCTTCAATATTCCTTCAATATTACCAACGAAAACATACAAATGCAACTGTGAATTCAGTAAAAACTAAACCAAAATATACGAATTACATAAAACAAATAAAAATACGCAACAATATTTTCGCATTTTGGCAAAAAACTTTTTGGCATTCGTTGTCAAATCTCTGCAAAAACCATGCAGTTGATGCACCTAAAATATAAAAAAAAAACAGTACTATGGTAGGAGGCAAACATCAAACGACAAATTAAGGTAGGTTTTCTGTGTTGTAATGTCTTTGTAAATGAAGAATAAAGTGGTGTAGTGGTCTATGTGATCACACTGTAGGTTTCATTTTTAGAGTGAAGGTGGGCCAACATCTGATGCTTCTTCAATATGAGCGTGAAATCGTTTTTTATTTAGGATGAATATTCGATTTTTTCCTAGCGTGTTCTGGAAATAAGTTACAATTTCGAGAAAATCGTTCAGTGGCAAGTTTTATTTCAGACTTGGACACGCTTCGACGGAAATTTCAACAGACCTATGGAAACAATGTTTTGTCAAAGGTTCAGGTTTCCAGGTATTCTCAGAAACTCAGTATTCTCAGAGAACCAAAACTCGATTAAGGATGAACCTCACAGCGGAAGCCTTCACCTGCAAGATGTGATGAAAATATTGTCAGAATCCTGTATCTTTTGTATTCCGATTGTCGGTTGATGGTCAAAGTTATCGGGAAAGAGTTGCACTTGACTTACACAACCGTTCGTCAGATTTTGACCAGTGAATTGGGGGTTAAGAAAATCTGCCTAAAACTAATTCCAAAAATTCTTTAGATGGATCAAAAGGACAACAGGAGGAAAACTTTCTTTACTTTTGGGGGCGGATTTTTCATTTTGTGGAACGTGTCATTACAAGTCTTGGATATTTGAATACGACCTAGAAACGAAGCGCCACAGCCAGCAATGGCACACTCCAACCTCACCACGGCCAAAAAGAAACTGCAGTCGGTTAAAAAAGCTTTTGTCGCACCGTGTTTAAGTCTGAAACAAACTTTTATAGCGCACCATCGCGCACCAAACAATTGCTACCGACCAAGTGACTCTAGGCAGTTCGAACTCGCAGTTGTACTAGGCAGTTCGTACTAAAAACACATCAGCTGTTGAAATAATGTCTGAATGATTGTGGCGTGTTCATATATTTTTTCCTTTATTTGGGGGTTTCGCCACTATCTAAAACTCAAAAAATATCAAAAATACCTGTTCTTATGTAAAGAAAGAATCACTGGGTTAAAACAAAGAACCAAACGGAGACAAATTTCTCAGTGATTCTTTTTTTGTAATAAATTTGCCTAACGAACAAAATTTTAAAGATATAAAAATGTTATAAAAATTTTACAAACGTTTAAGGTTAACGTTTCGGAGGGTCCTCTGCCCCCGTTTTCAAAACTAAACTAAAAAATAAATTATATATATATATATATATATATATATATATATATATATATATATATATATATATATATATATATATATTTTTTTTTTTGTGTATGTCAACGATACTTACGTTTGTCTCCGTTTGGTTTTTTGTTTTTACCCAGTGATTCTTTCTTTACATAAGAACAGGTATTTTTGATTTTTTTTTAGTTATAGATAGTGGCGAAAAACCCAAATAAAGGAAACAAATAACAACAATCAGCTGTTGGCTTAAATTGTTTCCAAACAGGAAGTCAAAAATGTTGCCAGTTGAATGGTACACCATCAGCCTTATTAGTTTCTTTACACATATCGTATATTCTGTTCGTATGGTTGGGATCTAAGAATAATAATCATATATAACAACACAATTTATTGTGAAATATAAATTACCTGCTGTGGCGGTTCACAACTCTTATCTTTTTTTTAGAGATGGCATTGGACAATCTAATCTATTACGTCATTTTGTTTAAAATAATTTTATTAATAAAAAAATGTTTAAAAAATTTCGAGTTGGCCTCATATTTTTTTCATGTGGTAAACATCAGCCAAAATAAGAGCATTTGAGTTCAATCCAGAGAAAAACGCTAGTGAAAGTCGGCCTATACTTGTGGAAACTTGGTGACAATGTCCTAACGCAAGACGTTTTGTGGGCATCGGAATATTCAAGTTCAAAAGAGGTGATATCGATTTGAAAAAATCCGAAATCCGAAAAATATCGATTTGAAAAAATCGATTTGAAAAAGATAGGAAAATGGGTACCACATCAACTGAAAGACAGACAGATGGAGAAACGAAAAAAAGTTTGGCTTTCTCGGTATGAAAGAAAGACCTTTTTGTATCGGATAACTGGAGACGAAAACTGGATATATTTCGAAAACCTAAAATGGAGAATGTCATGGGTTGTTCCAGGACAACCATCTACATCGACTGCAAGACCAAATCGCTTTGGAAAGGAGAGAAAGATGTTTATTTGATGGGATCAGAAGGGTGTTGTGTACCTGGAACTGGAAACTAGGTAAACAAGTTATTACCGTTCGCTACCGACAACAAATGATCAATTTGAACCATGCATTGGTCGAAAAGTGACCAGAATGGGCTACAAGATACGGAAAAGTAATTTTACAGCATGACAAGGCCCCATCACACACAGTAAAAGCGGTCAACCAACTCTTTCCAAATATTGGTTACAAAATCATATATTCATTTTTAAAATACCTTTCCACCATTTTTTACTAATTCATTACATTTCGTCTGGTCCAGCTGCATTTATTACTTTTAGTTTTCTCACTACCTCTGAAATTCCTTGGTGTATAGTTATATTATTCATTGTCTCTTCAGTCCATTATTTATTCGGTCTCTTCCTCCATTCTGGCTGTATCATTGTTCAGTTCTATAATGTATATTTGCCATATTCTTACTTTTGTTTGTAATTTTTAAAGAAACATTTTGTAAGTTTATGAATATTAATCTATTGCCTTATGTATTCAAAGAGGTTTTCATTATCTTTCTATTTCATTTGCAACTTTTGCATTCGTTCAATGATCCAGTTTTCTTTTTCCATTCTATATAGTTTAGTAGTTTTAAATTTCAGTTTTCCTTTACGTGTTGTTCCCTTATCGATTCTATCCACTTTTTCCTAGCTTAAACTTTACATCTCCTTTTCTTTGATACTCATTGTATAATAATTGCTTCTTTCTCGTGTTCTTAGTATTTCTAACATTTTTCTGTTTCATCAATTATATTGACTTTTATATTTCTCCATTCTGTATTTATATCGTCTTTTTTCCTATATTATTTGCTTATTTTCCACTGTTATCTTTCGATAGCAGTGGAAACAAAGCACACTTCCCCTTTGCTTTCTAAATTCCAATTGTTATGTCTCAATTCATTCGTTTCCTGGCTTGACTTTCATTAGTGATTATTTCTAGCTTTTTTTGATGTTAATAATAGATTTGTATCAGCATACATTTGTATCTGCATTGTCCTCTCAGTAAGATCATATATTGTTTTACGTACATGTTCAATTTATATAGACATTTAATTTACAGCGATTTTTAATTTGCAGCGATTTGAGAATGTGGGAGAATAAAGGAAGTAAAAATATGCAAAGCTGTATACATTTTAACGCTCTTCAGAAATAACCCGTAACTAGGATTTTTAATTTTTTGTAGCGATTTTGTTGACACTGGGTGTCCCAGGAAAGAGATATGGTTCATTTGCCGAACTGCCGGTATGCTAATGCGCAACCCAAAATATTACGCGTATCCATAAGTAATGTCATTTTTGATAATGTATAACATTTTATTTTATTTAAGATCTAACACAGTTTTATTTACAATATTATTTCCATCGCTATTGATAAAATTCGCCCATCTTTTTGACAAGCCTTCCTTTCCCTTTCTGTAAATTGAAGGTGATTTTGAAGTTATATATTATCCGACAAGCTAACATAGCTGTCGCTATGTGAGCTTGTAGTAAACGCAATAATGGTTTTCCAAGGAAAAAATGTTCCATTAGTCTGAAAAGATAATAACCTAACAATGCAGCAGTAGGATAATGAAGTGGGTGAGGAAGTACTTCCCAGTTCAAGTGTTTGATTTTTTCTTGAGTTATTCTGGCATTGTCATGTTGCAGCATAACACTTTTCCTATTAATCAGTCAGGACGTTTTTGAGACAAAGCCATGTTACAACAGTTCAGTTCAAGTTCAGAAACTCATAAAATCCCGTCATGTTGATCTCTGTTTGAAGACATGATTTTTGAATGTGCAAAGGCGGTTGTTCCGATGTCAGCCATTGTTTTTTTCTTATATAGATTGCTGTATAGAACCCAATTTTAATACCCAGTAATAATTAGTTCAAGAAATAGATCACTAACCTAAAAAAGTCTAACCTAGACAAAAGTGCATTGTGCATTGCAAGTTTTAAGGTTTGTGGCTAATTTCTGGATGGTTTATTTGGGATGAGTTTCAATTTCAACCAGCAACCGATCCTTATCAAACTTAACTGGTCCTCCAGATTTTATACCGTCGAAAAATTTGAAATCACCATTCTTGTTTTTAATAACCAATGCTGACATGTTCTTCCATTAAAGACATTAATGGCATTTCTAGCAATAATGACATTGACCTCAATGGCTTTCGAGACTTAAGCCTAACCTAATCCTTTACCTAATTTTTTTCAAAATTTATCGATTAGGACGGGACCATTTTATCGCACTTCAATGGAGAATTGTAAGCTGTAATCTGTCTATCAAATTTTTCTTAGTTTAGGGTTATCAATTTTTTACTAATCTAATCTAATCTCTTATGTCATTTTGTCGCTACGACAGCACCTTTCAAAACATCACTGATGTTTAAACGATTTCGAGTTAGCATAATATTTTTATAGTGTGGTAAACATGTCGAGTTAATGAGACGTAATGCTTTTCTTGTCCAATCAAAAGAAAAATGTCTATGAAAGGTGTCGTATACTTGTGGAAACTTACGGTGACAATATCCCAACGCAAGACGCTTGTGGACGTTGATTTAGATAATTCAAAAGTGGTGATTTCGACTTGAAAGACAAAGAACGCCCAGGTTAACCGAAAATAATTGAAGATGCCGAATTGCAAGCATTGTTGGAAGAAAGCGATATGCAAATTCAACAACAAATAGTAGAGAGGTTAAATGTTGGTCGCCAAACTATTTATGATCAACTGCATGTCATGTGAAAGATCCAGAAGGCAGGGAATTGTGTGCCACATCAGCTGAACGATAGACAGATGGAAAAGAGAAAAACAGTATGCGTAGTTTTTCTTTCTCGGCATAATAGAATGGCTTTTTTTGCATCGGATCGCGACTGAAGATGAAAAACGGATATATTGCCAGAACTCAAAACGCAGAAAATCGTGGATTAACTTAGGTCAACCATCAACATCGATCGCAAGACTGAATCGCTTTGGAAAGAAGACAATGATCTGCATTTAGTGGAATCAGAAGGGTGTTGTGTCCCATGAGATTCTGAAACCTGGGGAAACAGTTAATACCGTTCGCTAACGTCAAGAAATGATCAACTTGAACCATGCATTGATCGAAAAGCGATCAGCATGGGCTACAAGATATGGAATAGTGGTTTTGCCACACGACAACGCTCCATCACACACAGCAAAAAGCGGTCAGACACCATTTCTGCACTTGGCTAGGAACTCTTGTCTCATCCGCCGTACTCACCAGATTTGGACCCTTCCGACTACCACCTGTTTTTATCGATGTACCATGCACTTTCCATAAAACACTTCAACAATTACGTATATGTCGAAAAATGGCTTGATGATGGGACCACCTCAAAAGATTTATGGTTTTTCTGGGAGGGCATCCAGAAATTGCCAGAGGGATGTGCAGCTAGTGATGGCGCATTCTTTCAATAAACCATTTTTTACCTTTCTCCCAAATTAAACGTGTTTTTTTAAGAAAAAAATTAAGAATTATTAACCGCCACACTTGGTAACTCATGGCATCCATATAATCGGTCTTGCTAACCATTGCAAGTTTGTCGTAATCGCGTTGACACTGTTGATTTGTTGAATCCAAGAATTTCTTTGATCTGTCGGGTTGTTTTATAGCAATCAGTGAATGTGAATATATTTAACCAGAATGTTGGATTTGTTGTTATGTTAAATTATTGGCAGTAGATGATAAATTCTACGAAGGTTGTATAATAAGTAACTATTAGTCTTGACAAGAAAAAACATTTTTATGTGTATTCATCACCTTTCAGTTCGATACACTTAGTCTAATATTTTCTCTTTTCAATCTTTTGTATCCCTTCTAAAATATACGATTGCTGCAACCCTTCAAATATGTGTTCGTTGACTGTTCGTGACTGTTCGTGACTGTTCTTTGGTTTTTGGTGTACTGTGAGTAATTCATGTCTCGTCAACAGTTATAAAACAACGCCAAAATTGCATTTAATGCATTTAACCATCGCTAAACATTCTTTTGAAGTTTACACAAGTGTATGTTTATTGTCAATTGTGAGCAATCGCGGTACCCATTTTGCGGAAAACGTTTTCATATCCAAATGAGTTGTTAAAATATTCTGCACCCATTCAGTTGAGATGCCCACAGTCTCAGCAATCTTACGCGCTTTCACTTTCCGATCGTTTATCACGATATCGTGGATTTTTTCATTAATTTCTGAAGTGGTCACCTCATTTGAATGACCTGGACGATCTTCATCAAAAATGTTTGTACGTCTACGTATTAATTCAGTTGTCCAATATTTTATGGTTGATAACGAAGGTGCCGAGTTCCCACAAACTTCGCTGACCTTCGTTTCAATCTTATTGCTTGTTTTCTTTTTCAAAAACAAGTATTTTATCACGGTTCGATATTCAATTTTTTCTATTGTTGTAAAATCATGCAAGTTTTTCTATTCAAATGGCTGCCATTCACAAACTAAACCATGCTGTGACTTGAGAGTTTGACAATATTGTTGTGAAAGGTTATTAGGTTAGGTATTGTAAAAATGATTATTCCTCCTTGATGGCTTCTGTCTGTTACAGACAATTCACCAGCTCATTAAGTGTGATGAAGGTTAGTCTGGCTTGAAGTCATAACTTGGTCACTGTTTATACACTGTAGAACATATTATTGTAATCAAGGTCAGAAGGGTCGACCGTCACACAAGTGTAGGTTCGAAAAATTATTACGGTTGATTACCACTGGAAGCATCCAGCTTCACCCGGCCTGGTTGCCGGCGTGACAATGGGTCGAAACTTCTTTGACAATACTTAATGTCACAAATATATACATTCGAAAAAATCTACGGACGGAATATCAAACTACTACATCACCGGCTTACGTCTCTACTTGTTCTCGATATAACTCGTCCAAACAAAATATAAATGTTAATATATTTCAGGATGCACGAGGATAAACCCGGCGGATGACACCCGCTTCGTTTCACGCGATGTGAACACCATGAGAATTGAGGCGGAAGTGTGAAAGGTTATATTTACGAAAAATATTACTTTTTAAATATTAGTAGAGCCAGTTCTGATACTCAGCTCTATCATACAGCCCTCGTAATATTAAAAAAAACACTATTATTTTTGACCGTTTTTCTTCAGGAATCCGATTCTTGAAAAATTATTTACTTAATTTATACCATGACTTACACTGTAGGATGACGAACTAGAACAATTTTTTTCTATAGGAACTAAAGGATTTAGGAATAAAATAAAATAAGCAGTTATCTTAAAAAGTATCAATTTTATTTTTCGTAATTTAGTTTCATTTTGGATTTATCAAGAACAAAAACTATTAATGATGATAATACATTAAACATTTATTTTTCATACCTAATGGGTGTATTTATCATAGTAATATAAATAATTTACGACCATTAAATTTTTCAAAGAACAAAAAATAAATCCAGCCAGGTATTTAAACATTTTTACGTCAAATTTTAACAGTCGTAAAATAATGGGAAAGAGAAATCAGAAAATACTTGTCGTCATTCCAGCCTTGATGATACAGGTACTTTCTGAAAAATATCTTCTATTGGTAGTATTTGACATATTTTTTTTTAATTAACAATGTTTTGTTAAATTTTTTTTCCATGCTATATTGATAATTAAACGCTATAGTTTAGAATTAGTCATATATTACATACTAAGGAAACGCTATTAACATTCTAGATTCGATATCTTGAATTTCACTGCTTTACGGATCTTTTATCCTGAAAAAGAAAAACAATCATTTTAGTAATGTCGCCTGCCTTTGATGGCTTTCAACACCAAATTAAAAAAAGCGTGGCGTTAAACTTTAAACTCAAATATATTTAGCAATAAAAACCAAATCACTTGTTTTTAATTCTTTCCTTTCAATCTTTACCCATCTCCTGATTGTGGTTAACATAGTTAGCGAAATACACATCTAGAAATTTAAAATAATTGATTTTGTTTTTATTGGTAAATCTCTTTGAGTTTAAACTAAATAATGTTTGTTTGAAAATGCTGGATAATGTTTCAGTTAAAATAAAAATTGAATCCCGAATTTTTATAATCGTTATTTATTTTTTCACGACCAGAGAATATTAAAGATACATATTATATTTGAATTTCCTTTATGGTGAAAGTTTTTGGATCTCCTACTAAAGAAATGGTCGAATCAGAATTTTATCCGATTTTTTAAGATGTGCTATATTTTCTCTACGAGGAAATCTGTTAACGAAAAAGTCTCGCGGAGAAAAACAGAAATCTCGCGGAAGTTATTTGGAAATCTTGAGAAATCGAGGAGACACTAGTTTCTTCGTTATTTCTATACAGACTAGGATATGTTAAAAGTTACACGAAGCATTTTTTGACAAGTCTGAAATATTAGTCAAGAGATGATATTGCGAGCCCAAACAAAAATGTATTCGTGCCAACAGTGGCGGCTTGTTAGAGAGGGCGTTGCATTCCAAACAATTTTTCATTCATTTAACTCATTTTAAGATATTATTAAAAATTAAAATCTCCAACTGTAGATGAACGTCTGTCGTCCCATCACACCAAATAATGCGGTAAAAAATTCCATCCTCTCGCCATAAATTTTCCATCGTTAGTCGGACGTTTACCTCCAGCGACTGCACGCCACGTCATCTTATCTCGTCGTTGACGTTACATGTTTTGTTGGTTGCCAGAATTCGGTGGTTTAACTGCTTTCTAAAACATCCCTTTTGGTAATCTCTGAGTAGTACTTTTTAAATAATAATAATCAACTTTTAATTGCAAACATGAAGGTGTCTGGTATAAAACAATTAAAAATTTAATTTTGGAGGATAAAGCTGAATTACAAACTAACGTCGTCCCACGCTCGTGTTGAATTTCAGTCAAGTTCAAAAAGAATGTAAAAATAGGGCAAGTTTTACACGAAAATTTGACAGTAAACTATACAATAATATTGTATGCCTATGTGGTTGTGAAGACATTAATCTTCTGTTTTGTTTCGTGTTTATTGTTAGGTGATGATCAGTAATGGACTCGTGAAGGAGTGAGGGATCTAAAACATTTGTTAGATAAAATGAAAAAGCACGGGAAATCATCTAAACATAAGAGCAACCTAGTCAGCTTCCATTTGTTGGGTAAAGTAAACATTGGTTTATCATAAAGTTCTGCATATGCCAAAACAATAAGCGATCATAACGAAAATGTATAAAAAAAACACTTGGTACTTTCGAAGACATTTTGATATCTTGTAGTCAACATAGCCTTCCTCTTCAAAGAAAAGGCGAAAAAAATGATTCGTTAAATAGGGGCATGTTTAGCACAAACATTGATTCCATTTTAGAAAAACATATGAATGACTCGAAAGTTTTTATAGAGACTTCCAAAAGCATTCAGAACGAATTTCTGCAGTGTACGTTGGAAATTTGCCGTCAACATATTGTGAAAGAAATTGAAAAACTGCAATAATGGCTGATGATACCACTGACATTTTGGTTCAAACGTAAATGGCTTTAGTGTTCCGATACGAGTTAAATGGTGGTATTTTTGAACGAGTTTGGGCGTTTTCAAATTCAACAGGACAAGATGCTGAACAGCTTTCGGAATACATTTTACAACAGTTAGAACTTATTTTTAGAACTTTCTTAGATAAATTAATAGTTCGAACCTATGATTGAGCTGCTGTTATGCGTGGTCATTTGGGAGGTGTGAATTTCCAGTTTTTTCGCACATTTGCCTGATAGAACCGCCCCATTACGACAAATTTGTGACAAACGATTAACCAGATCATCACAAACACGTTGGACTTCTCAATCCCATACAATAGCTACGATTTTTAGGTTTAAAGAAGAAATCCAGACATGTTTTGAGAATATCCAACAAGGGGAAACAAAAAAATATATTGCAGAAACTACCTTGCAAGCCGCTGGGTTCCTCAAATGGTTGGAGGACGATATTTTTTTGTTTTGGCTAAATTTGTTTGCAAAATTTATGCCACATGTGGATATTTTGTATGATCAATTACAGTTAATTCAATTAGATCCTTTAAAAATGCAAATGGCATTAGAATATTTGGAACAAAAAATTAGGGAGATCAGAAATAATTTACCATCTGCTGAAACACCTACTTTTGACCAGGATATTGTACATTTTAAGAAAAAATGAAAATTAAATAATGAAAATTAAATAATGAAAATTTGAACATCTTCCCTAGAGAAGTTTGTGATATAATAACTTTTCAACTTAATGAGCGTTTCAAATTCATGAACCATCTTTCAGGGGCAAGACTTTTCTTATTTGATATTTATCCAGAATATCAAAAAGCACTTCCAATTGATGACATTGAATTGAATGAAAATTTTGTGAAAGTTTTCCGACGATAGAAAAAGAATATTTGAAGACCGAATTGGAAATGTTTTATTCAAGGCCCGAGATTTGTCAAAATAAAGACATTAAAGGCTGTTTAAAGACATTAAATTTTATTTTGAATATGGGACTGGCTACAGTCCTACTTTTAAAGAAATAACTAAGGCATTGAGAATACTAGTGATTATACCGATGACCACAGCCGAAGCTGAAAGGTGCTTTTAGACTTTGAACTTGAATAAAATATATTTAAGAAATTCAATGGGGGAAGATACACTAAATGCTTTAGGTATATTAAATATTGAGAGTGCTATGGTCGAACTAATTCCGGACTTTAATGAAAAAGTTATTGAAAAATGTATTTTGCATAAAAACAGACGAATGGAATTTCACTTTAAAAACTGGGGAACGGCGAGGTGCTATTCGCCGACAAAAATGTGTACATTAACCCTTTTTTGTCATAAAACTTTGATATTTTGTTGAACTTTTCGAACTTCTCATGGACTTTTTCGAATTTTTTCTATTGATTTGCAGTTACAATAAACTGTTTGAATGTATTTTTTCTCCTTTATTTGGGTTTTTCGCCACTGTCTAAAACTCAAAAAATATCAAAAATATCTGTTCTTATTTAAAGAAAGAATCAATTCTATATAGGTGAGACATCTAGACCGTTAGATGTTAGAGTAAAAGAGCATAAAAACCTTCTTAGAAAGGGCGATTTTAATAAATCTAGATGGGAATCGGGTCATAAAATCAATTGGAATAATTCCAAAACGGTATTAAAAGAATCGGTAACAAAATACAGAAGATTAATAGAAACCGCTATAATTAATTTAAATAAAAATAACTGTATTGCTATGCCTTCGGTAGATTTAAATTCAATATGGTTCTCGATTCTAAAGAATACAATTAAAAACATTTAAATATTTGAATACACAATCAGTACAATAAACAATCACATCGTAAACACTACCTATACATATTTTTTGGTATTGTGTCACTGTCATGAAAATACATTGTTGTCAATGTAAGTATCGTTGACATACAAAAAAAAATATATTTACTTTCACTCGTTACCTTATATATTACAAATTAATATAATTTATTTTTTAGTTCAGTTTTGAAAATGGGGGGAGATTACCCTCCGAAACGTTAACGTTAAAAGTTTGTACATTTTTTTATAACATTTTTATATCTTTAAAATTTTGTTCGTTAGGCGAATTTATTAGAAAAAAGAATCACTGAGAAATTTGTCTCCGTTTAGTTTTTTGTTTTTACCCAGTGATTCTTTCTTTAAATATGAACAGGTATTTTTGATATTTTTTGAGTTTTAGACAGTGGCGAAAAACCCAAATAAAGGAGAAAAAATATATCAACACGCCACAATCATTCAGACATTACTTAAACTGTTTGAATGGTTTATTCTTCGGGAAACGGTAAGTACCTACTTATTCATTCCTTTATCTGTGCAACAAGCAACAACCCATCCTCCAATGTCCTTGTAAGTGTAACAATACAAAGTTTTAATGTTTTCCTGGTTCACCTCCTGTATAGGGTTTTAACAGCATGAAAAGTAAAAAGGAGGAAGGGGAAACCAAAGAAAAATTTTCAAAAGTACTATTTTTTTCTATACTTTCCCACTTTAAAAACCCACGAGCCGCCACTGCGTACCAGGAATCATAAAATTAATTTATATAAAATATTAAAAATATTTATGATAAATTAACTTATATCCTTCCCAAATTGTTCATCATAGTAAGAATAATGTTAATCTTTATTTTATTACACTACCAGTTTTAAATTATGTTTTAAGAAAAATATTAGTAAAACAGATTATTAATATTTATGTAGCATTAAAGGTATTCGTACCCAGTTCTACATGTAACAAATTAATTCTTACCCCACCCGTTAAAGCAACACAATTTTTTTAAAGGCTTTTAAAATGAAGCAGTCTACGCAAAATAAATTATATTTGTTTGGTGCCAATAATAAGTATTATATTGGTGACAAGTATTTACCAAAATAACATTATTAAAATAGTTCGCAGACGTGAATTGGGTGCTGATTTACGAACATATATTGTTAAAGCTTACGAAGATGGTAATTCTTATAAAACAATTGCTACAAATTTTAATTTAGCGAAGAGTACCGTGCAGAACATGATTTCGAGATATAAAACAACAGGAAGTATCAAAATTTATCCGAAATATGGCTGTTCTAGAAAAACTTCTTCACAAGATGATCATGCGCTGAGAAGAATAATTTAAAAAATCAGACGTGAAATCACAGCAACGATTAAAGATGAATAGGAAAATATAACTAGCAGGATAAAATAATTCGGATATGGATTTTACAAGGTACACTTTTAATGCTATTTGCGATTTAGAGTGTCCCTGCCATATTTCAATCTTACAGGCTAAAGCAAAATCGTTGCTAACAGAATCAACACCAATGGAATAAAATATTATTTAGCGACAAGAATAAATTTGATGTGTGTATTGGTGATCACCTAAGTAGAGTCATAGGAAATAAGTTTGAAGCATTGTATGATGTTTGCCTGAAGAGTACAGTAAAATTCGCACGAGGATTAATGGTGTGGGGCTACATGTCAAGCCAAAGCGTTGGAAATCTTTATTTCATAACAGAGTGACTTGTCGATGCTAATACGTACCAGCAAATTTTAGAAGATCATTTGTTGCCATCCATTCAAAAATTACAGACAGTTAATGGTAACATTTTCCAGCAAAATGGCGCTAGTTCTCATACTGCAAGAAGAGCCACGGCATGACTTGTCAGAAACAATGTATCAACTTTAGATTGGCCCACTAGTAGCCCTGATTTGAACCCCATTGAAAATCTTTGGGACATTATCAAAAATCAGCTCAGAAATCGTCGTCCTCGTACAAAAGAACTCTTGAGATCTAGGCTACGCTCGAGATTTAGACGAATTACACACAAACAGTGTAAAAAACTTCTTAACGCAATGAATAAAATAATGAGAGCCTAAATAAAGCAAAGCGAGATGTAGCTCAATATTAATTACATTTCTCCTTACAAGTACGAATTAATTTGTTGCATTTTCATAAAAGTTTATATTAGATTAGTCATCTTAAATATATTTTGGTTTGATCGAGTACATGTTTTTAAACGTCTGTTTAATATCATCCTTTGGACCATAGTACAGAATATTATTTCTTAAATTTAATTTAAATAACTTCTAATTATTTTCAACTTATTGAATAAATTTAACAGCCTACGAATACATTTGTGCTTGGGCTCGTAGAGTTTGATTGATGAACATTTTAATTCTTGTAGACAATTTACTTGATATGGATAATACTGTAATTCAAATATACTATATTCCTTCCATATATAATTTTAACAGTTTGTCCTCTCTTTCGAGGAGTGTAAATAAAGTAATGAGACTGGCGGCGTAGCATTGGATCTGGTAATATCGGTGGTTTACCATTTGGAGAGGAGACTGGCCAACATTTGATACGTTATCAGTACGAGTTTGAGGTCCCTAGAGTAACGTGATAGTTCTTAGAAATTCTTTTCATGCGACAGTTTCACAGTGTTCACAGTACGACGGAAACTTTTGCAAAACTTCAACAGGCCTATGGAAACAGTGTTTTGTGAAGCGCCGACGTGATCAGGTGATTTAAGGCATTCTCGGAAGGCCAATTGGTGATGTACCTCATAGCGGAGAATCAAAAAATCCCGTGATCTTGTGCATTCTATTCATCTCTGTTGATATAATAAAAATCTGCGTGATAATTTTTCGCCTTTCGCAGGATCAAAAGAACAACAGGAGAGACAACAGACGAGTTTCGTTGTTCGAAATTTTTGTCACTCATTTTCAGAACGCACTAGAAAGAACCAATTTACAAAAATAATTACAACGGACCATCAAGTGGGGAATTCAAAGTCATACTGAAGACTCATAGATGTTGGTTTGCCTGCCCTCCAAAGGAGAAGTTAACAGTACTGCCAGATCTTGCGTACACAACCCTTCTCATTACTTTATTTTTCTAGATTTGCTGGTGCCAAATATGTTATTGCATTATTGAGTTACCCCTTGAACCTTTTGTCAAAGATAAATACCAAGGTTAACAGATTTCGAGAATCGTTCGAAAAGTTCTCTACCTGACAAAGAAAATACAAGATTTTTTTTTAATAGCAGTATACTGGCTTTTGCTAAAATCAACTCTGCAAAATACGGTTATCTCGAGAGGGACCACTTCGAGGTGTAGGTCATTAAAATTTACAACAACAAGCCAAACTGTGTACACAGGTGCATTATCGTGGTGAAAGAGCGTATATTTTTTGGCTCGATGCGAATTTTCAATCTGAATATCACCCTGCAGTTGGTCCAGTAGTTTCCCCTGTGGAATGTAACAGTATTTCTATGCTTCATCTACTGTTATAATACATCGAGTAAATAGAAGAATTTGTAAAATCGCATTTAAATACGAGTAAATGCTTTTAGACGGGTTCATAGGAATGCGTCTTTGGTGAACTGTTACAAATGGCATCCATGGAGCGAGACACTTTTTCATATTCAAAACCTCATAGTAAAATGTAATGGCCACAGTCTATCGAGATTATGTCTAACACGACATGGTGGATTTTAAAACAATTTTGTATGTTGTATCCAAACAGTCCACGTCTTTAATATTTATACAACTACGTTTGAATTCAACAGTCCATTTTTAACAGTTAAAACAAAGGGGAAGAATATTTTAAAGAATATAAGGTATTTTGTATGTATGTTGTTGTTAAATCATCTAAAATAAATTACTTTCTAACATGTTCATTGTTACAAACAAGTAACTAAACGCACGCGTCTGAAACTTTGCAGTTCATTATCTACCGAATCATAATTGGCAAATATCATAGTCTGATCATGTTTGCGACATTTCTGTGTCAGGCTGAGAAGTTTTCCAACGATCCTCATATCACCATCCATATACATGTGAAAGATCAACACAAAATATTTGTTCGAAATCCAGTGACAGCTCGTGGGTTTTTAAAGTGGGAAGGCGTGGAATAAAATTGTGCTGCTGAAGTTTTTTTTGCTTCTCCCTTTCTCCTTTTTACTTTTCGTGCTATTGAAACCCTATACAGGAAAATGAGTTAAAGGAAAGAAAATATGGTGTTTTGCTCTGAAAAAATGTTTGCTGTGCCGCTCACAAGCCGCTACTATCGAAATCACTGTATTTTAGTCAACCTATTTTCTAAAGTTAAAAACAGATGGCATCCTTTTCAAAACAGTATCTGTTTTATGCAAGTATACAACACCCTGATTAAATAGTCGAGAAACTCACCCACTCACAAATTCTAATTTCAGGTCTATGAACAGTGAGCAAATATGTGATAAAAACACACTACACATTATATCGGAAAAATAACGGATTTTATTAAAATGAAAGAAAATTACTAGCATCATCTATTGAAACAATATATAACCTGAAAACTATATATCTTCTATATAAAACGAGACTGCCATTATTAGAATCGATCAACGGGTTGTCAAGTTATATCGCTTAAAGTGACAATATGGAACAAAGAGCTAATATTAACTTTTGTTTCAAGTTCGGTAAAACTTGCAGAACAATTTGAATTGATTAAATAAGTTTATGGGATGAGTGCTTATCCCGTATAAGTATGTTCGAGTAGTATTAGCTATTCCAGGATGGTCATGGTGCTTTAGAAAACGACCTAAAGCTAGGCCTCCCAAGAAACAAAATCACTATGAGTTGGTAGAAAAAGTGCGTTAAATGATCTCCTACGATGCAAATTCGAGCATGAAATGGATAGCGGAGGAATTAAATGTGATCAAAGACATGATTTACGAAATTTTGTATTTAAACAAATGGAAAGTTTGCGGTCGATTTGTTCTCACAGGACCGTTCGCTGTTTTTGAATTTCTGACAAAAAAACAAGTCTGTGTATTCCTCGGTATTCACCTGATTTATCTCCGTGAGACTATTTTTCTGTTTTCAAAACTCAAATTGACCTTGAAAGGAATGCTTTATGGCAGTCTTACACAAGTCCAAGAAGCCGTGACGAGGATCATTGAGGCGATTCCGAAAAATGACTTAAAAATCTATGCTCGCATTGGTTGACCGTACCCAGCTGTGTATGCTGGAAATGGATGTATTTGGAATAAAAAGAAATAATTTTGGCAAAATAACTAATTGTTTTTTTTTTAATTAAAAAAGTTTCTTATTTTTCCGACATACTTTGTATATTGTCACTTATTATTTCCTTATAATTCTTCTATTTATTCATCTCCCATGACAATATTAATTTTTATTCATCTCCCATGACAATATTAACCAAAAATGGGCTTTTAATTCAAAAGCTGCTATATATTTTTAAAGTACAATACAACACTAAGACTTCTACTAATAATAAATATTGTTCTTGACACTCCCCGATGTTGACACTGACACTAAAATGATTTTTCGTTGGAATATATTACCGGGGACTGTCAATAACTTCGCCACACTGCCCCCCTCTTCTTAAACCTGCTTCTCGACCATGGTATTTTGTAAGCCTATCCAGGTGTACTATCTTCATCTTGGACTTGGGGCTGTAGTGGACTCGATACACTAAATCATTTATCATCTTAATAACTCTATAGGGTCCCTCCTATGGTTGAGAAAGTTTTGGGGAGAACCCCTTTTTCCTTCCTGGGTTATATAACCAAACATGGTCATTCTCTTGGAGCCCTGTAGAATTTGCTTTAATATCGTATCTACTCTTCATCCGGTCACTGGACAACTGAATACGATCACGAGTGATATCGTTTATTTCTAGAAGGCGTTCTCGTACTTCATCTGCGTAATCATAGACATCTGTTCTCTCTTGATTTGGTATTCCAAACTTCAAATCACAGAGAAGGCATCCCGAAAACAACTCTGGCTGGGCTTTGACCTGTTGATTCGTGGACTGTGGATCGGTAAGCTAATAGGAATAATGGAAGATGATGGTCCCAATTCTTCTGATTTTGAGCGATGACCTTGGAAAGATATTCTTCCATTGTTCTATTGAATCGCTCTACCATTCCATCGGACTGCGGATGCAAAGGTGTAATTCTAGTTTTATGGATACCCATAATCTTTGGTACCTTGTTGAAAATCACGGATTCAAAATTACTCCCTTGTCCTGAGTAGAATTCCAAGGGTGCACCATATCTACTGAAGATTTCATCCACCAACACCTGTTGCTTCCTGATTGGGGAGAGCAAAAGCTTCAGGCCATTTACTGAAGTAACCCATGACAACTAGGATGTATTTGTTGCCACGATCTGATACTGGAAATGGTCCTGCAACATCCAGGGCTATTCTTTCGAACGGAAAACCAACATTGTACAGTTTCATTGGTTCGCGAGATCGTTGTTTAGGACCCTTGCAGAGGCACATGTGTTGTATTTCCGGCACCACTCCTTAATGTCCTCATGATATCGGTACCCAGTAAAAGCGTTCCCGAACCTTTTCCAAAATCTTGTTGACTCCAAAGTGGGCTCCAGATTTGCCGTCGTGTATTTCTTCCAACGCTTTCCCAAACTCTTTTCAACAATCCATTTTCGACTACCAATGAATCCCATTGAGTCCATAACGCCTTAAAGGTTTGGATTTTACTGGAAACCTCATTCCATTTTTGTCTGCATTCACTGTTTTCCTTGAAATACAGGATTGGTCCAATATCAGGATCTTCCAATTGATTTATCCTCATTGGCTCTGTAGTCCAATTATTTTCTATAATAATACCAGTCCTCCTTACACTGCTGTACGTATAACCTTCTCGCTGATCTACTCTTTGACAATGCTTACAATCTTCCCTGCATGGACGTCTGGATAGAGCATCAGCATTCCTATGAAGTTTCCCCGGTCGATGTTTAATTTCGAAATCATAGTGCTGTAACTTTTCTATCCATCTGGCCAGCTGTCCTTCGGGATTCTTCATTTCAAGAAGCCATTGTAGAGTGGCGTAATCTATACGAATTAGGAATTTACGGCCATATAAATGATGGTGAAAGTGCTCGACGGCCTTGACAATGGTAAGCAGCTCCCTTCTTGTGACACAATAATTCTGCTCTGATTTAGGCTAAACACGACTGTGATACTCGATGATATATTCTTCCGAATTTTGCACCTCTAACAGGATAGCTCCAATTCCATTATTGCTGGCGTCCATATCCAAAATAAACATTCCTTGTCATTTTGGATATGCTAAAATAAGACTAGAGCATAAAGCACATTTTAGACTCATAAAAGCAGTGTCACATTCAGGTGTCCAACTGTACACTGATTTGTCCTCAGTTAGTTTATGTAGAGGAGCCGCTATGCTGGTAAATCCTTCCACAAACCGTCGATAGTACGAGCACAGTCCTAGAAAGCTCCTAAGTTGATGTTTATCTTCGGACCTTGGCCAATCTCTTATTCTGTCGATCTTCCTTTCGTCTGCCTGAATACCTTCTTCAGATACTGCATGGCCCAAAAAATTGGCCTGCCCAAACCTGTTGAATACTTCCCTAAGGTTTTTCAGATGGTCCTGGAATGACTGACCCATTATCATAACATCATCTAAGTACACTAGACAGGTCTTTCAAGTAAAACTTCTTAGAACAAGATGCCTTAATCGCTCGAAGGTAGCTGGTGCATTGCACAATCCAAAGGGCATTAGATTGAACTGATATAGGTTACTACCAGTGGTGAAGGCGATCTTTTCTTTATTATCTTCGTGTACAGAGACTTGCCAGTATCCACTTTTCAGATCTAATGTGGAAAACCATTTAGAACCTGACAGTGTCGTTAAGTGTCGCTTTTTGGCGACATCATTAAGCTTCCGATAGCCCACACAAAATCTAAGACTTCCATCTTTCTTAGTCACTAGCACTATCGGAGCTGACCACGGACTGCTGGATTCTTCTATGACCCCTTCCTCAAGCATTTGATCAACATGTGTTTCTATCGCTTCCTGCTTTGCGATCGGCATTCGTCGTGCTGGCTGCCTAATGGGGTGTGTCCGTCCGGGAAATACATTAGTCTCTCGAATTTCGCCGTCTGTTTTCACCAAAATCTTCCCAATTATGTATTTTTCCGGTTCACCACTGGTTAATGGTTGCGCAATTCCGACACAGCATCCAGGGTATGTCTCCAATTTTCCAATAACTATCTGTTCTGTATCTTCATGGTTTTAATGACCAAAATATTTATTGCTTGAAAGTTATTTTCTGTATTCAGCACAAATTCTTCATTACCGAACTTCACTGTGCCCATTTTTGGATCGAAGGAAAATCCATGTTGGCTTATAAAAATGGAACCAAGTGTAAGTTCAACGACGACTTCTCCATAAACTGGTGCTGTCTCCCCGGTGACTGTACGCAACATTACTCTTCTTAAAATAGGCTGTATTCTCTCGGGATCTACTAAATTCTTTTTAATTAAAGAAACGGCTGCTCCAGTATCTACAGTTACAGCCTTCAGTTGCCCATTAATTTTTCCTTCTAGCGTTAAATTTTCTTGAGACCTTTTTAAACTTTTTATGGAGACAACCCTTGGGGCTTCCTCTCGCTCAGCCAGCGTTCGCCCTTTGACACTGGCTAATATTCGTTCGTTTCCCTGTTGGTAACTAGTGCTTGCATGCCTTAGTGTAGTAGATCTTTGATTTCGATCTCTCGAAGAAGATCAGGAGATTCTCACTCTGCAGTCTTTTTTTAAGTATCCCTTTTTATGGCATCGAAAACACTCAGGACATTTTCCAAACCTGTTTTGTGTGCACGTGTACTCTCACTTGGGTCCTCAATAGTTACTGCCCTGATGTTTCGCCTTGATGCGTTATAAATAGCCTTTAATTCCAGAGCACGGACAAGAGCATCACTACTCCTACTGAACTTGGACATTCGTAGGGTTTCTTTTATTTTAAATTCTCGCAATCCATCAATAAAAGAAGACACAGCCATTCATTCCTGCATCTCATCTCCTACAGTAGGGAATGCTAGTCTTATCAATCTTTTTATTTTGGATTCAAATTCCTGAAGTGACTCCCCAGATTACTGTATTCGGGATTTAACTTGTGTTCGAAATACCTCTTGTCGGTATTGCTCTCCAAATCGTAACTCCAGCGTTTGCACAAGATGGGGGTAGTCTTGCTGGTGAGAGGCGGGTGTACTCTGGAGCAGGTCTAATGCAGGCCCTTTTAGTGAAATTATTAACGAGGTGATTTTATCGTTGTCGTTCCATCCGTTAGCTGTAGCTGCGACTTCAAACTGTCGAAAATACATGCTCCAGGAAGTGGAGCCATCAAAGGTTAGTGGTTTTATTTTAATACTGGAAATATGTCCAGCGAGACCTTGAATCTTTAACTTTTGTCATTTCCATATCCAGTTTTTCAACTTTACTCTCCACGTTGTTTATTTGCGTTTATACTTTTTCTTCGAAATCAGTAATTTCCCCTTTAACGAAATCTTTAACACCTTGAAAAATGTTTTATTGTTTTTCTAACAAATTTTTCATTGATTCTTGATTCTGATCCAAAATTTTCTAAAACCAGTCTTGCTCTTCTAGCTTTTCTTTTTGTCGCTTTTCTTCTAAGTCCTGCAAATATTTCATGATTCCCGTCTGTTCTTGATGTCTTTCGGCTTCTTTTTTATGCGATCTTTCTCGTACTTCTGGCACCTTACTAACAGGTTCGTGTAATTTCTTAATTTATTCTTCCATTTTTTTTCAAAACTATCTAATTAAATCTTCTTTAAATATAATATGCCTTGATGGACTCACAGTTAATTATCTTCGTTAGTTCTCAAATAGAATGTTCTAGAACCCTTCGGAAAAATCATTTACGTAATCACGTACAAGTACTGTCTAGAATAATCGAGAAGTTCTTTCCTTAATTAATTAATTCTTCACAATCGATTCTTTACAATACAATGTACTTCAAAAACACGATATCTTCCGCCAATACGATGCCATTTATGACACCAATTATCACGTATTCTTCTACTTATTCATCTCCCCGTGACAATATTCTTGGATCCAGACTCTAATCAAAAATGGGCTTTCAATTTAAAAGCTACTAAATATATTTAAAGTACAATACAACACTAATACTTCTACTAATAATAAATACTGTTCTTGACACTCCCCGATCTTGACACTTACACTAAAATGATTTCTCGTTGGAATGTATTACCGGGGACTGTCGATAACTTCGCCACAATATGCTCTTTTAGACATTTTCTAGAAATAGTTCTTTAAGATTAGCAATCAGTGTTGAAATAACCTAGGTATTTGAATTTGTAGATTGAGCTATTTTCGTGGAAAAAATGAGGGATTGCTTCTATACATTGAGTTGATGCAAAAATTCGTCCCATTTTAAAGAATGAATGAAATGGCAAATGAGAAAAATTGGAGGAAACGTTTATTTACAAAAAAATACATATAATCAATGTTGTATGTGCCGTTCTATTCAATAACCTTTCTACATCTCTGCAGTATCTGCATAATCCCGCACTCATAGGCTTTCTGAGATTTCTGGCTATATAACTAATCCTGGTGATTTTTTAAGTTTTTCAAATAAGTAACGTTTTTATCATCAGAGCTGTTTTAAAGCAGTCTAAATAAATGATAGTCCGGGAGCACGAGCATCGAGAGAGTATAACGCATGGACCAAAACTTCCCTGTCAAGTTGCATAAGTTTGTGTCTGGTGGTCAAAGACACCTGTGGCCTAGCATTGTCTTGATGGAATACAATGCTCTTTCTATTGGCTGATTCAGGCCGTTTCTAATCGATTGCTCACTATGATTCAGTTAATTGTGATCAATATTTCTTCGAATTAATCGTCTGGTTTTCAGGTAGCACCTGATAATAAACGATTCCCTTCCAAACCCACCAAATGCAAAGCATAACTTTCTTCAGCTGTAAAGTGTTTTTTGCTCTGGTTCAAGGGGCATTTCTGCGCTTATGATATGATCTGTTAGTCGGTTGCACCCATACGTCAGCCTTGCTAACTATTCTAAATTGACGTAATCGCTTTACACTGCTGACATATTGTTTTCAAGAATTTCCCCGATCTCTAGAATTGTTGTATGCTGATCACTTTTAGTTAGTGCCAATATTTAGTTCTCATGAGTTGTCCAGTTACATGGTGTATATCTAAGATAAAACTGTTTTTACGAAACTTTCTGAAATGGCAGGCGGCTCGTTGAACTTCCTGTTGTGAACACGTGCGAAGTAGGTGATAGTTCGGTCTATTTACATCAACCTAATAAATAACAACATAGAATGATACGAAGTAATAACCATTTAAAATGTATTGGTACATGTTATAATGTTGGTATTGCACGTACCAGATATCTTACTGACTGAAGAAGATTGTTCATGGTTTCTTCATCTCGACTTTTTGAATCTGGACCATTGTTCCAATCGTTTATGCTGAAAAATAAAGAAAAATCCATCTCGTATATTTGTCATTTAATGAGATTTTAGAATTCAATAAGTAATTTTTATAAAATAATAGTCTCAAGAGGCTTTATACAAAATAAATTTGCATTGGCGGGTATTATGGGAAATATTAATAAACCCGGAGGGAGCTTAATTGTTTTTACAAGAAAATCAACTTCAAATTGACTATAGAATCTATTGAATATTTATTTATCGAGTTGATATTATCAAGTGGTCCAGAAAGTTTGTAGGTGTTTTCCATTAGTTGCTTTTCTAATGCTGGCATACAAAAAAACAATGGATAAAGGCAACAATTGAAGAAAAACAGACATAATTAACAAATGGCAATGGCATCTTGTTTCATCATGATAATGCAGGACCCGACGTTTCAATCAGGGGCCGAAAAAAATTATTGAGCTTCAATTGGGATGTTTTGCTCCATCCGCTTTACTCGCACCCTCGGGTTACCATCTTTCCCCCTCTCTCCAAAATTGTTTAAATGGAAAATCTTTTAAAACGGAAGAAGAAGTAAAAAACAACCTATTAACATTTTTATCTTTGCATTATAATCCCGAATTTGACTGAAATAACTGATCTTCATCTTCTGCTTTTTAGTTCGGCAGTTTTGCCTGTGCTACACTTCTGTTTCTTGAGACTTTGTCTCTGGCTATCTCAACTTATATGTTGACATCATTCTACTTATGTGTTTGTTCCATTATCTTTTCCTATTTAGTGTCCACTCGTTTATATCTTCCACGTTACATTTTCTTCAGACTTTAATTTGATCCATCAACGTGTTTCCTGCAATTATTGTTATTATTGTAGCTTTATAGATCCTAGCCTTTATTTCCATTCTAATGTATTTCTTTCTCCAAATAGCCAGTTTAATTATTCTGCCACTTTATTAGCTTCCTGTATTTGGTTACGTCTTCTACATATTTGTAACTGGCAAATGCAATGTCTAAGAATTTCGTTTCCATAATTTGTTCCAAACTTGCGTTGTACTTACATTTAATAAGCTCTTTATCAAGGACTAATGCTTTACTAAACTCTCGCAGAAAACAGGACTTTTAAAAAAACACAAATAGTTATATTATTCAAAATAGTTTCTTTGCGCGTCAATACAACATTTTGCACGGTCAGTTAGGTTGACGAATGAATTTTTGAGCTCGGCTAAAGATATATCCTTTAGGATGGTTCGAATGGCTTCAATAATGTCGGCATAACATTGTCCTTTCATTGGCAAATGAATTTTTTCAGGAGGTAGAAATCGCTGGGAGCCAAATTAGACAAGTATGGTGAATGATTGATGGTTAAAATACCATTTTTGGTAAAAAAAATCAGTGGTGAGCATCGAGCGATTGGACGGCGCATTATCGTGCAACAAGAGCCAGTTGAGTGTTGACGATATTGTGGATGCAAACAACAAATACGTAACAACCGACTTGTCATAACACCAAGATAAAACACAGCATTGATTGTTTGACCAGATCGAACGAACTCCTTGTGATGAATTCCCTCCAAATTATAGAAACAAATCAACATTGTTTTGATTTTTGACTTCTCGAGACGGGTTTTGTTCTGATTTGACTCGCTCAGAGGTTTCCATTCGGCACTTTGACATTTGGTTTTCGATCATATTGAAAACGTCATCTCCAGTAAAACTCCTGTATTTGAATTTTTTCATCAGTTTTCAGCGTTTGAAGTTTTCGTCCGATTCAGAACAATTTTTGGTCGTAAGGCAATTTGTGTTGAACAAATCGTGCACAAACCTTCCGAAGTCTCAAATGATCGGTCAAAATGCGATGAATCGAATCTACACATGTTCATTCAATTCAAAATAGATTTTAGCTGATTTTTTATAAATTCACACACAATTACACTTGTTTCATTAATTGAAACGTTTCGCGGAATGCTTTATCAAGTTTAAAACAAAACTTAATATTCGCTGTTCATTTTTCGACCAACACAGTGATACATTCAGCGCAATAACTTGGCTTCTAATTATACGAATGTCATGAAATTTTGTCAGAACGTTTTGAAGGATGAATCTTTCCAATCATTCTTACCGTCAAAAGATGGCGTTACTAGAAATAGCTATTTTTGAAAATTCCTGTTTTCCGTGAGACGCACCTTGTATTATAAAATAATATTGTAATTCAGTTTGATTGAATTATCTCCCAAATGGACCAGAATGACTTAATAACTTCCAAAAAGGAAGCAGTAAAATACCAATCCATCAAGCTGGTGTTATTTAGGGTGATTCCTTTGAGTAACATGAAGTCTACGTTCGTCCGCGAGTTAAATGTTGTGCCATCCATATTGTGAGAGATCACGAAGTACCGATTAGAAAATACGAGGTTTATATATCACAATTGTGGACCCAGAAATGCAAATGTCTGGTTGATATGGGGAGGTATGTTTCCAGTGTAATTCAAGATTCAAGTTGTGCGCACTAAAAATTATCAAAAATATGTTAATAGTATACCGGTGTGAGCTGACAAATGTAGGATGTCTCTGAAAAATTAGAAACAGCCAATGTATAGTAGCTGTAGGCTATCAACTGTCTCAGACTCACTGTTTTTACCGTAATAACCAAATGTCCGGCATGGTTTACTAGGAGTTAGAAAGTTGGAATAACCTCATATCAGAGCGAATTCGCTAGTATAAATAAAATCCGGAGATAGTCTCTAGATCTAGACAAAAATCTGTTTAGAACTATGTCTAAGGCTGTCTATCGATACCAGCCACATTACTTTGCCACATATTCTTCATTACATCCAGAATAGTTTTGAAGAAAACCTCAATAAATACTAACGCCACAATCCCATACAGAAATATCAAGCTAAACAAGCCAAAAGTGTAACGGCTTTTATGTTCATGATACACTATGCAGTGAATATACTTTCAGTTGAATTTAAACATGTATACTGGATGTTATACTTTTTTTACCCTCCCAGTGATATGTATATTTCGTTCTTCTATTACATTTATTAGAAAAATTTTGTCGTGAGCTTATAAGTCGAGATGAGAAATGGCTCATATTTGTATTCAATTCAACAGGAGAAAGATAAATGGTAGATTTAATTAAAGAGTCAAAACAAGTAGTAACAAGAAAAGTAAGACCTTTAACCAAATTATAGTTCATAGCCCCAGTTTGATTGATACCAGAAAATTCTTTAAATTGAAATATCTCCTAATGAGGGTTATATAGATGAAACGCGAGTCGCGAAGCTTAAAAGAAGTGATTTTGTGTTCAGTTGCAAAATCTATTCTAGTTTAGTGTTTCACACTGCAGGTTTCAATAGACGAATTCAGTCAGAAATGGCGTCAAAAAGCTTTCCCTTTAATTTTAGGAATAGCCAAAACTCACATAGGGCTAGATCGGATGAATATGGTAGATGGTTTGGCATCACGATATGTTTTGGAAAAGATGTCGCATAGTGTATTGCGTATCTGCTGACAAAGTGCTAATGAGGAAGAACCTTGATAAACCTCATCATTTTAAAAATTTTAGTCGTATTTTTTTTACGTTATCTTCAGATAGAACTGACAATGACCACTGTCATTAATACTGTGTCTGCTATCATTAAATCGTGCAAACCATATTAAAACCTTCTTGGGGCTGATTTATTTACTACCATAAACATCTTAAATTATTTTAAAATGTTCTGCAGCACTTGTACTCAACTTGAGACAAAACTTGTTGGCCCATTTTGCCATAGTTGTTTTTTCGATCCACGTTTAAGGGTATTTTCGTATTTGATATCATCACGAATGAACAGGTGGTAAATTTATGCGAATGTTTAATTGTGTCATTACAAAACGTGTATTTGAACCGGGCATCTTTTTCCTTGGACAGATTGTGCATTATGGTAATTTACATTTCGTAAACTTTCATGAACTTTCAGTCTTAAGCGATTCAAAAGCTCTACCAGTTGCGTCTCCTGATAAGTTAATTATAATCGCTGACATTTCTGTTACGGTCGCGTCAAGACCTTTGCAAAACTAATTCAGGATCCGGAAATAAAAGTTGTCAAAATTTTTGCTATATTCTCGATAATAATAACCACAAATATGTGATATATTATAATAAAACTACTCATACCAAGAGTGGCCATAAATATATTAAAATAAACTTATACTTATATTAATGGGACATGAAGTAAATATTTTCAATTATAAACGGTGATTTTTTAGTGTGTCCGAACTTCCGATAGAGGTCACTGTCAAACAAACTGTGAGTTTGCGCACAAGTTCGTAAATCTGTTTAGCATTAGAGCAACGCTTGTAAATTGTCGAAATTTATTATAAAAATCATTGTTCTGTGCGCCAACCTTATAAGAGCACCTAATGAATTTTATAATCGCCCATCCAAACGATATATTTGCCAAATTATCGACAAAAACAAGACAAAAACTGGGCCTTCCACAGAAAATATTGCTGCTGTTACTGGCAATGGTGATGAAGATCCAAATTTATCAATTCGTTAATGGGGATCGATACAGAGCGACGACCAATGATTATTTAATTCCGAATTTGAATCGTATTAATCTGGAGGAGAAGTGGCTCCAACAGGGTGGCTCCACATATCATACAACTAACGCAACAATCAATTTATTGAGGGAACAATTCGGTGAGAAAATCAATTTGAGGAACAGACCTGTTAAATGATCAATAATGTCATTTGATTTAACGCCTTTCAATTATATTCTTTTGGGGTTATGTTACATCTTTGGTTTAACACATAGTTAGTGCAAATGTTGACTTTATTCATCAATATATTTTGCTTGAAGAGTAATACAATAATTCCAATGCTTTTCTAACATTTCTATATCTTTTTTATAGAATGATTTCTCTTTGCCCTGAAGGATATTTTCTTCAGTCTCGGCAATTACTCTTCACCGGAGCTAATTTTTTTTCCAGCGAGCATTTTTATAAGGTCTGAGAACAGGAAATAGTCGCTGTGGGCAGATCTGGAGAATACGGGTGATGAAGCAATTCGAAATGCAATTCTTGGTGAATTGCATTGTCTTGGTGAAATAGCACTTTTTTTTGTTCATTTGGAGCTTTTTTTGCAATCTAATCATTTAAACGCACCAATAATGCTTTATAATATTCGCTATTGATGGTTTTACCTTGTTCGAGATCGATGAACAACATCCCATGCGAATCCCAAAATATAGAGACTATAACCTTGCCTGCCGATGATTGTGATTTTGCTCCCTTTGGACGACTTTCACCGGTTGCAGTCCACTCAGCTGACTGTCGATTTGACTCCTGAGTGTGACTTGTAATATGTGACTTCATCCATTGTGACATACCGCTTGAAAAAATCTTTTTTATTTCTTAAAAGAGCAACTATTACTCAAAATCATCAAATTGTTGTTTTTGGTTTCGATTGCAATTTACGCATTCCCAAATGTTCATGCAAAATGGTATAACACTTCCTTTAGATATCTTCATGATATTAGCTATCTCCCGCAGCTTTACTTTATGGTTTTGCGAAATCATTTTGTAAATTTTTCTGATATTGTCTGGGGTAACCACGTCTTTTGGATGTCCAGAGTGTTCAGCGTCATCGGTGCTTGTACAATCACATTTGAATTCATCAAACCAATCAATTATGGTTGATTTTCCTGGGGCAAAGTCTAGGTAATGTTTATCCAGCCATGATTTTGCTTCAACTGTATTTTTCTTCATCAAAGAGCAATAATACTTAATCAGCACACGATTTTTTTTTCCATTGTTTTGAAAATAACTAAAGTAGCGTCACTTAAAGCACAACAACACAGAAACTAGTAACTAGTTTGAAGGTTGGTATAATCGACCACTGGTAAGGATTTTTCATAAGTTACGCCATCTGTATGTCAGACCGGGAACTTATTGACCGATGTGTTATGCCGATAAACCAGCAACTATTGACGCCTTGGAAGTCAATATAACTCGGACAATTGGTGATATAAAAACCCAATTGCTTGAAAGTGTGGTCGGAAATTGGATTGACAGAAATTCCAAATCACATGTTAGCTACAGTAAAATTGCTTTCTTTAAGCAACAGAAAGAAAGTGTTGCTGTAACATGAAAATGCTAATCATCATATTGAAACACTATACTGTAAAGTTTTCATCAAACATTATTCATCTTCTAGGTTTTATTCATCTTCTTGTTTGAACAAATGATCATACTGAAGAATTATATTCTCATTGAAAGAACAATTACACAGGTCGACATAGTTTTGGTAACATTGATGAAGATGCTATTTTTGGGTTTCACTCAAGTAGTTATTAAAACACCTTTTCACAGAAATGGCCTAGCACATCCCATTTTCAAGTACCTGCTTCTCCTTTCTTGCATTTTCTCTCCCGTACATGTACATCCGTTACTAGGTATATTGCTAGGACTGCAAGGGAGTTTTACAAAATATTGCTGTTTTTTGTATCTATGGGATAGTGGGACAACAAAAGAACATTACAGTAAGAAAAATTTGTCTCATAGAACTTATTTTGGACCAGGTACTTCAAATATAAAATATACCCCCCTTATTAACCCAAAAAAAATGTTTCTTTCTCTCCATATTAAGCTTGGACTAATGAAAAACTTTGTTAAAACCATGGAGATAGAAGTAAATAGTTTCAAGTACCTAAAACATTTCCTCAATTAAGTGATGCAAAACTAAAGGAAGGCATATTTATTAGACCTCAAATAAGGAAGCGTCTAAGTGATTTTTGTTTTCAAGAAAAATTAAATGAAGAGTAACTGGCAGCTTGGAAGTGTTTTGTAAGTGTAGTGAAAGGATTTTTGGACAACAAGAAAATTTGAAAACTATAAAAACCTCATAGATAAACCCTTGAAAACCGATAAAATACTAAGGTGTCGCTGGTCCTTAAAAATGCATTTTTACACGCCCATTTGGATTTTTTTTCGGAAAATGTTGGTGCAGTAAGCGACGAACAAGAAGAGAGGTTTCACCAGGATATCAGGACAATGGAAGCATGATACCAGGGACGCTCCAGCCCATCTATGTTGGGCAACTAGTGCCGGTTTTTAAAAAGAGATCATACTACAGAGCATAAGAGGAAAAAGTGGAAGTTTTTGTCGCTATATGACATTTCATGTAATATATTTTTTTATCCACATAATCCTCAGTAATGCCTTTGCATAGATTTAACAGCTTTACATGTTAATATTAAATGAATATTAGATTGTAAAAATTTACAGTCTCCTTTTTTTCCATCACCGACCCTATGTAATAAAAAAAATTCTACGTGTTACAGTAATTACGTTATCATTTTCGGATTTATGGCTCCAAAATACGTCATATACACCTATATTCATCAATGTTACCTCAAAAAAGTTTAAATTTGTTGACCTATGTTATCGTTACACATCAGGAGATGATTTAATCTTTCACTCTTCTTCTTTTAATTCAGATGAAATCATCTCCTGATGATGCTAACAT
The DNA here is from genome assembly GCA_031761425.1 of Cosmopolites sordidus. Taxonomy (NCBI): domain Eukaryota; kingdom Metazoa; phylum Arthropoda; class Insecta; order Coleoptera; family Curculionidae; genus Cosmopolites; species Cosmopolites sordidus. The sequence continues at coordinate 118,108 of JARFXV010000908.1, forward strand.
GGTTAGCGAAAGTGCATCGAGAAGTTCAAAAAAAGTTATTTGGTGTTTAGTAGTAAATCTTTTCAAGTTTAGTGTTTCACACCAAAGGTTCCAATAGAAGAATTGAACAAGCTCAGCTATCAAAATAATAAAATGGACGAACATACGCAGAACACCTTATTAAAGAAAAACATACATTTAAACATGATTTTAAAATCTTACACATAAAAAATAAGGGTTACAAACTGAATTTAAAAGAATGTTTGGAAATAAACCGTCATAAAGACACAGATGTCCTTCTTAACGACCAGATATACTTCAACTATTCTCCGCTATTAAATATGTCGAAAAAACACTTTGAATAAGCGTTCTAGGAATTCCCAGAAAAAAAAAGATGTAAAATTACTTGATTACTGAAAATCATGAACCGTGAAGTTTACTGAGTCTTACATTAATAATTGAAAAACTTGACTGAACGGAATAGGTCCTGAAATCCGGAATAGGTATTTTCTTACATTTTTCTATTTGAATACTTTCATATGCATCCAAAGCCATATTGTTATTTACACTTTTTACCAGTCTTAAATTTCTAATATCTATATTGTGGCCATGTTCGATTACATGTTGGGCAACACAAGATTTTTCATTTCTCCCATATCTAATGTGGGCAATGTGTTCTATAAAAGAATCTATTCCGTTCAGTCGAATCTATTCCGTTCAGTCAACTTTTTTAATTATTAATGTAAGACTCAGTAAACTTCACGGTTCATGATTTTTACATGCTTCATTAGGTAGGGTTATCATATAGATAGAACATAGTTTAGTTGTTAGAATTAGATTAAATCATCTCCTGATGATGTTAACATGATTAGCGAAACGTGCGTCGAGAAGTTTTCAAAAAGTGATTTGATGTTTAGTGGTAAATCTCTTCGAGTTTAGTGTTTCACACCGAAGGTTCCAATAGAAGAATTGACAATACAATTTCAAATTGCAATGGAAAAATATAAATGGAAATTAGACAACTTGGTTTTATTTATACAATATAGGTATATTACCGTTCGAAAAAATTAATGAACGAAGCCTTTTTGGAGATCGATAATTTGACGAAAACCGATCATTTCTAACTACAACTGGGAGAGATAGAAATGAAATTTTGTTAACTTCTAAAAATAGAATCGGAATGTTACTGTCATGAAAGCCCAATCGATAATAGTTATCTATATTCCGATAACCCCAAAAGTTTACTTGTATTCCTTTGAGACTTTTCAGTTCTACTTATTCTGTAGCACATGAAAATTTTATTTTTTACGATGGTGGGCCGAAAAGTACTTGAATTGGACTATAGATGGTAATAATATCAATGTATTAACAATTTCTTTTTGAAATGAGACTGCTTTATAAGTATAAAGAGTGTCACAAATAAAATATAAATTTACACCTATAAAAATAACGCAAAAAACGTCTCTAAAATTAAAAAAAAATACTAAACTTTACTTGAAAGTTTTCAAGTTGTCTTTCTTCGTTTTATGTGGAACATAACTTGTACTACTCAACTTGTTCGTCCGCTCTTTTTACAGATGCATGTAAAACGTTTCGGAAACTTTTTAACGTCCTTTGATAACTGATCTTCTTGAAAAGTTCTTTGAGTATTATCCAATATCTCTTTATCGGCTTTAGGTTAGGACAGTTTAGCGGATTTTTGTTCTTTTTGATATATTGGGTTGATGCAAATGTATTGGTTTCTCGCATTTCATTGAGTAAAATCGATGAAAAAGTTTATTTACTAAAAATTACGTTTATTCGATATAAATAGTGTGTCTTTCTGTTCCCTAAATGTTTGAAAATGGTGGATTGACCAACATTCAATGCTTGTCCCAATAATGCTTTTATTATTAATAATATGTTTATTCAATATAAATAGTATGTGTCTTTCTGTTGCCTGATTTTTCTCAATGTTCATATAATTTCTCAGGATTCTGGCGAAATAATTGATTCGGGTGATTTTTTAAGTCTTCCAAGAAAGTATAGTTCTTACCATCTAAGCTGTTTTGAAGAGATCTAAATAAATGGTAGTCGAAGGGTACAAATATCCCAGTCAAGTAGTAAATATTTGTGTCAGATGGCAAATACAGGTGTGGTCTAGCATTGTCTCGATGGAACGTCCTTTCTTTTGGCTTATTCAAGCCGCTTTTAGCCCATCGCTCGATCCCCCATCGCCCATCGATGTTAACTGACTTTTGCGCTAGTTGAAGGGACAACTCCGCGCTTACACTATGATCTCTTACGCTTGACGTTATTATATACCATTTATTTGGCATTACCTATAACCATGCACTTTAAAAATTGATCAAATGCGTTGTGCTTCAATCGTAAGTCGCAACCATACACCAACCTTGATTAGTGTTCCAAAATTCAAGTTAGCTCCAATATTTCATTGCCACCAGCTTCGGCCGGTCGTCCAGAACAAGGTGCATGTTTAAGATTAAAATTATTTTCACACTTTTTGAAACACTTATGGCACGTGAAATTGTCAATAGCACCATCACTGTATACAGCACATATCTTCTTAAGAGTCTGCGAAGTATTCTCGCTATTTCAAAAAATTCCGAAGAAAATATCACCGCTGTTGCTGCCAGTGGTGATGAAAATCCAAATTTATCATTGGTAATCGTTACAGAACGATGATCAATGATTCCACTCCAAATCAATGATTCCACTCCAAATTTGGATGATATTGATCTAGAGGAGATGTGGTTCCAACAGGACGGGTCCGCATGTCAAATAGCCAAAGGAACAATAGATTTATTGAGGGAACACTTCGGTGAGAAAAGTATTTCGATGGGTCTGTTCATCGAAATAATTTAATTTTGGCCACCAAGGTTATGTGATTTAACACCTTTAGATTACACAGGTCCACAGCGGATTTGGTGGCGGAAAAACTAAAACTGTTTTTAAATATGCTCGTTATACTGGTACTATATCAGTTTAAGGTTGTAAGGTTGTCCAGAAATTTATCCAAATTATTATGGACGTACTGAACTTTGATGCTCATGTTACGTCCAAGCTTTCTGATATTTTTCAACATGTTTTGCACCAATTAGCGATAATTTTCGTAAAAGGAAATTTTTACAACATTGAAAACCAGGATAATGATTCTATATAATTCATTGAATGCTCAAAATTGGTATCTTTTATCAAAAGTTAAGTTTGCGGTCCATCGAAAATGCCAGCCTTAAGTTTCTCCTTGCTCAAATCAGAAAATTTCCTCGATATATAATTAAAACAGAAACCAACATACTGTTTCATTAGTCCCAATTTTATGTGCAACGGAGGCAAAATTATTATCTCTCTAGTAACTAACGCTGTGTTTATGATATTTTGTTTCCCAACTGTCAAGTATTTTCTTTCAGGCCAGTTTGTTTTAATACAATGCTCGCTTTTAACTCTGCTATGCCACAAGTAGAGAAAACATGGAAATTTGGTGTAGCCGCTTTGTTGACCCAATAAAAATTTACCATTTTTAATTAACACGTATAACCCACTTATCATCGTGGTACTTCAGTTTTGCCAATACAAGAGATATGTTTCATATTCCTCCTTTAGTTTAGTGGAATGAGTAATGGGAATCGCACCATGCACATTTCAAATTCCGCTTGGAACTGTCTATAAAAAGTCTCTATTCATTTGGCTGGTAGTTCAAGAAATCCATTTTTGATAAAAGGCCACCGATATCACTACAAAAAATTACATAATTTTCTGATCAATAAATCGGAAGCAGTTTTTTTCTCGAGTACGATGACATGTAATTTTAGTACCTAGAGAAAATAAATTCCTCTTTTAGGGTCTGGATGCCAACAGGGTCGAGGTCTCTGATAAGGCCACTTAAAGCATCTTGAGAACAAAGTAGGGGTTTTGACAACGTAGCTTCAAAATTATCGCTTTCTTTTCTAGTACAACTTTGAGTATCTTCGAATGTACTACATTATGTATCTGAATCATCAGACATGCCACGAAAAGTTGCAACAGGAACGTCTTCTGACTGAGAAACACGTATTTTAGCAGATACCAGATCGGGATAGGTAGTAGTACCTTGACTAAACACATCGTAGTGGTTTTTAACACCCTCCAAATCACAGGAACTGCAAACTTCAATTGATTTATTTTACCATTGTCCCATTGTCTTAAATGTTCACTACACCTTTTGCATTGTTTGGAATCAATAGTTTGTCAACGTCTTTGATTTTTAAGATAAAGTAAGCTAAATACACATTTTGCATAAATTCAGATATAGGTTTTCGAAACTTTTTCACCGTATATTCGCCACAAACGTAACAAAAAGTGTTCGGGTCGTTTAAACACGATCCTTTTGGTGATGACCAAATGATCTAGGTTTTATTTACTAACTTTTTTAATTGAATAAACAACAAAAATTAACAATTTTTTTATTGGAACCTTCGGTGTGAAACGTTTCGCTAACCATATTTGCATCATCAGGAGATGATTTAATCTTCAAGATCAAGATTAAATCATCTCCTGATGACGCTAACATGCGTCGAGGAGTTTGAAAAAGTGATTTGGTGTTTAGTGGTAAATCTCTTCGAGTTTAAAAATGAACAAGTTAAATGGCTACTAAGAAGAAAATATTATCAATGTGAGTTGATTAAAAACTGTACGTACTTTAGATAATTAAATGTTATTGACAGTGTTGCTAGACTTTATACTTCAAAATTACGATTAGGTCTCAGCGGCACCAATTTTATATTTTATTTTATAGACCTGTGTTATTTTCTTTGGGGTTATATTAAATATTTGATCTATGCCGATAAACCAGTAACCAATGATGCCTTGGAAGCCAACAGATCTTGTACAATTGCGGACATAAAATCTCAATTGCTTGAAAAAGTGGTTGGAAATTCAATTGACAAAATGGGCTTTTTCAGAATAGCCGCGGCGCGGCGGTTGTTGCTTTATTTAAATTTAAAGTTTGGATGCACTAAAAAGATCACCACTTCATATTTATACCACTTCGGTTTTGCGATGCAATACTATCTACTGCCAAAACTGAGACGAACGTTTGATTCAATCCACTAACAAAAATCATTCCCTTCAAACCAAGCCAGAATAACTTGAGTGTAATATATTAAAGCCAAAAATAGTCAAAACAAAGGTGAAAGTTGATCTTTTTATTTAGTTGTAACAGTCCTTCCTGGAGATATTCTTTTCGATAATCGTCGAGATTGATTTTTACTTGTATGAAAATTTCCAGACCAACACTATTTCTATTCACTTCTCACTATTCACACTTCTATTCTATTATGAATATATGGAACTTTATCTACAACATTTTTTCTAACCTTAAGTGAATAGTATGAGGGCCGTTAAATTGGTCGGGTGAATAATAAAAAAAGTTAGTCTCACAAAGAGAACTAAAGATGTTTGAAAAACTTTTTGTTTTATTCAATGCATTTAGACCAACGATATTCCAATTTGTTCATATCACCAGTATTATTCGAATTATCCAACTCCGGTAAATAACAGGTTGTTCCAGTTTTGACTTCATCACTGGCAGTTAAACTTCGTCCAACGAGCCATTTTCAGGTTTGGAAAGAATAAGTAATTATTGGCACTTGGATCCTGCGAATCATTTGAAATCAATCTTCATCCAGTGAACCAGATCTTTAGGTTTGAGAAAAAGAAATAATCACTAAGAGTCAAATTTGGTTAATACCACCCATGTACAAACATTTTGAAACGCAGGTTGTAAAGTTTTACCGTAATACCCTGAAACGTGTGTGCCAGCATGTATCGTAGTGAAATAGCATCTTCTTTTCGATCAGATGTGAACGTTTATCATTGTTCCTTTGCATATTTATTATTGTGCCTCATTTTAAACCTTTGACACTTTTGTTGGAAACCAAAATGGACAAATATTTAAAATGATGTGAATATAACAAGACATTAGTAAATTTACAGACTGTAGTAGATAATAATTGACTCAATTCAAAATATGTAATATTTTTGTTGTGATTTTTAGAAACTTTTTTAGGTATTCAAATACTTTTTTCTTGTTCACAATTGCTATTTCATGAACTATTATTTATAGTATTTTATATTCTGCTTTAATTAAGAATTGGCCTGAAAATGACGGGAACACAAAACAAGAAGTAACGATTCAGTTGGAAAAAGACCTAAAGTAAAATAGATTGGTAGTATGAGTTAGTGTAAGAAAAATCGTGGAGTGGATTAATTATGGCTCGAATGATATACAAGGTGGACAATAAATAACTATCCAATTAGAATCTCTCTTTTTCTTATATTGAAATAAAATACGACAATAAGTATTATATTAGCGATTTAGTATAAGAAAGATAATATAAACTCCGCGAACATGAACTCTTTTTATAACGTCTTTCGTAAATTCTTTACGCGTTTCAGATGATATCTTCTGAATGGTCCTCAAAATATTAATGGTAGTTTTAATTTAAAAGAAAATTACCCTCATTTATTAGGCCATTGGCAATAATACAATAACAATAACTTTTATTTACAGGCGGCTAAATATGATGGCTATAAATAGATTAGAAATTTGATTTAAACTATCACATTTTTGTAGCTTTGTAGCTTTGAGGCAATTTTGCATTAATTAATGTTTTTGGATATACTATATATATATATATATATATATATATATATATATATATATATATATATATATATATATATATATATATGTATATATATATATATATATATATATATATATATATATATATATATATATATATATATATATATATGATCATCATCATCATCATCATCACCTGCCCGAGTCGATCCACTGCAGGATGCAGGATTTTGTCGATTGTCGATCTACTGCAGGATGAAGGTCTCCCCAGCATGCTCCGTACTAAGTAATGTCTGAATGATTGTGGCGTGTTCATATATTTTTTTCCTTTATTTCTTTTTATATTTTTTGAGTTTTAGATAGTAGCGAAAAACCCAAATAAAGGAAAAAAAGATGCTCCTTACTCTCGCGATCCTGAGCTTTCCTCTGCCATTGGGGTCCAGTACACTTGAAGATGAAGATGTCAGCCGTCCATCGTTTTTCGGTCTTTTTCTGGACATTTATGTTCAAGCGGTATCCATTCCAGGATTACTTTGATCCATCTCTCATCGCATCGCCTCGCTATATGGCCTGCCCACTTCCATTTCAATTCTTTCACTCTAACATTACATACTTTTGTTTGTTATCTATTTATATGATATATATATATATATATATATATATATATATATATATATATATATATATATATATATATATATATATATATATATATGTATAAGTACATACAGTTAGGGGCGTTTGTTGTTGTTAGCCTTCCTTTGCGCCCCTACTGATTTCATTCTTTCACTATGAGCTTTTTCCTTTCTTCAGACCAAGTTGTTCCGGTCTATATATCTATATATCTGTATATCTACATATCTATATATCTATATATCTATATATCTATATATCTATATATCTATATATCTACATATCTATATATCTATATATCTATCTATCTATCTATCTATATGATCTATGTACATGATCTTTCTGTACTGCTAGGCACCTTTTCATGAGTGAGTGTTCATGTTTCACTTCCGTATGTCAAAACAGGCAGCACGTACTTATCAAAAACCTTTCTCTTTGGTCAAAGTGGGAGTTTTTTCGTAAACACTATATATAGCCTGACAAACACCTGCCAGGCACACTTAACAGGCCACGTCAGCATTTGTCCATAGGTTGAGAATTTTTTTATTTTTGAGGCATTTTGAGTACAATTTTGCCAGTATTTGGTAAGTTCGACCATCAGCTTTTAACATTGCAACCGTTACATTGTTCTTTCCTGGAGCCTTTCCATTATTCATAGCTTCTATAGCATTTGTCACTTCATCCAACAGAATATCCGGCATTTGCTCTTCCGTGGGCACAACTGTTTTTGACAGGTTCTTTGATTTTCATATCAATTTTAATAAAATCTTCTGATAACCTCTAACATTTCCCTACGCTGCTTATACACTGTGCCATCCTCACGCATTAAGGCAACCATTTGGGTCCTTTTATTTCTCAGCTTGTGTTTAGCTTTGTTTATTCCCTTGTTTTCTTCTATGTTTTTTTGCACTAATTGCATGTTGAACCGACGCGTTTGTTCTCGAATAGGTTTTCTTATAGTTTTGCAAAGTGCAACGTACTCGACTCTGTGAAAAAGGCTCCTTGCATTCCTCATTGTCCGTCGTTTCTTCATTAAATCAATGGTCTCATTGGAGATTTTTGACTGTTTGAAACTTTTTTTTTGCCGGTGCTATAGCAGCAATCGTTTCAAGCACATTGTCGATGATTTTTTCATACTGGTCTGTTATTTTTATCTTCCCTGGATCGTGCAATACAGCAAAGCGGTTCGACAAAGCAATCTCACAACCGCTGCCGCTCTGCAGTAGCTTCCCAGAATTTACTTTACCCTTACGTTTTCTTCGACAGTTTATCCTAATAATTGCAAAATATTATTTTATTGTTTGACTTGATGTAGTCAATTTCACTTGTGAGACCAGATGGACTTGTCCATGTTCATTTTCTGCTGATTTTTTATAAAACGAGTTCATAAGGTACAGTTCTCGTCTTTCAGCAAAATCTGCTAGTCTGTCCTGTAGTATTCCGCTCACCATTTCCGTATGGATCAGTTGCAGTTTCACCGGTTCCTGCTTTTTCAATTCTAGTATTAAAGTAACCCATCAGGATGTTGTACCCTCATTTCTCGTTGTCTAGAAGCCACATTATCATAAAATACCTCAATTTTGTTATCACCATAGTTGATGCATAAGCTTGGACGATTTAAAATTTAAACTTTATATTCTGCTGAATAACGCATTCGGCTAGTCGGTCAGATATATTTTCAAATTTTGTCCTTTTAGAAAGAAGAAATTTAATTCTATCATTATATATATATATATATATATATATATATATATATATATATATATATATATATATATATATATATATATATATATATATATATATATATATTTATCGAGAGCTGTAGCTTGTCTGTATTTAATCTACTTATAATAGACCTGCTGTTTAGACTTTCTTGAATCAATAGTTGACTTGCTCCTGCTTGACCTCAAAGGCTCAGGTTTGACTCAGGCTGATGCCATTGTTTTAGTATTATCTTGAGAAGATAACAAGTGGCCGGCGTCATGACTTTTCTATACTTATAGATGAATTTTATGAAATAAAAAAGGAGGAGGAGTAAATCAATATACTCCAGGATTGTTCGAAAAACTTGCCTGCTTGACAAGGGAAAATAAGATATTTGAAAGTTATTTTCAACAATTCTGTATACTTTGACCTTTGGCTTTCCAACTTTTTAATACCCTTAGTATGTTGCGTAGCCTTATTATTTGTCCAACTTTCAAAATAAGCGGTAGTAGCAACTTTTACCACATCCTTTGAAGTGAATTTTCGGCCAGCGAGCCATTTCTTTAGGTTCAGCATCAACTCGAGATGAGTGGTAGGCTGGAGCATTATCGCGCTTAAATGCGTTTTCTTTTTAGCCAGATGTGGACGTTTAGCATTAATAACATTCGCCAATTGGTCCATTGTTGTTTGGCCTTTTACCATTTAAACTATGGGCATAATACTTCCAAAATACTGTAGTCATGATTTTTCCTGCAGGTGAAACCGTTTTCGCTTTCTTTGGTGCGTTTTTACCTGCTTCCAGTCACTGTTTAGATTGTTGTTTTATCTCTAACGGATTATAGTGAATCCATGTTTCATCTACTGTTTAAAACATCAGTGATACTTAGTAAAATCATATCAAAATAAGTTCAAACAACATTCAAATGAATTAATTCGAATTAGTCTACTTATTAACAAACTCGGCATCCATCGAACAGAAAACTTTCATATACAAAATATCGTATAAAATATAGTGTATACACTCTATCGAGATTTTTACAATGCTAGCAAACTATCATTTAATGCGACATTGTGGACTCTGATGATTCTGATGATTGATTGATTGACTTCTGATGATTTTGTCGGTCGTAACAGTTTTCGGCCATCCCGAGCATTTAAATTTATCAGCTTACTTTTTTTCCATTGAAAATGAAGAGGCAAAACCTTTGAATCAAAATTTAATAATAAAATAAAATACCTTATAATATTTCGAACTTTATATATATGTTTTTCAAAATTTGATAAAATATATTTATTCATTCGCCATAATATGACTATATTATATATATTACATCTAATATTTTCACGGATAGTAGAATATATTTCTCAATCATTCCAGGTGTCGATCCGTATATATATATATATATATATATATATATATATATATATATATATATATATATATATATATATATATATATATAGCGGGTCTCCGCTAATTAATAGTACACAGCAAAACTGCAGATTTTTTGGATAAAAATATTGCGATTTAACTCAACTTACCTTTGTCCAAAAGTTAATAGTAACCAAGATACAGGGTGTTAAAGTTATAATTTGATTTTCAATTTTTGTCAATAAATTTCTTAAAAAGTCTTGAACGACATTTGGTAGTGGGGGGTCTATATACATATATAGCCATATACAGGCCTTTAGACCCACAGCCTTATGATTCCTCCCCACGTTTTCCTATCTCTGGTCATTGTCTTCAAGTCCTTATTCCCTTCTCTTTCAGATCTTCAATGACAGCAGCACTCTATCCTTTCCTTGGCCTTCATTGCCTTCTTTCACCTTGTGGTCTTCCCCATGTGATCTTTCCCACCATTCCACTTTCTCCCATTCTCTCTATGTGACTCAGCCACTGCAGTCTTCTTGATTTTACATCGTATTTATCCTTGGATCCTTGAACATTTGTTATATTTATTCTTCTCATATACAAGCGATCGATCTTCTTTCCTCCTGTTATCCTTCTGATTATTCTACGTTCCCATCTTAACGGTTTCTCTTCTTCTTTCTTGTTTAGTACCCATATCTCATATCCATACAATACAATTGGTCTCAATACTGTCTTATACAATCTTAATATGGTATTTCTAAATATGAATTTCTATCTTATTAGATACTTCAATATTCCTTCATATCTGTTAGCTTTAATCAATTTTAGGTATATCTCCTTCCCTTCTTCATATTTGTTCGTTATCATTAAGCCTTAATAAACAAGCTCTTGCCCGCTTTCAAAAGTCATTTTTCCTAGTTCTGTAACCATTTCCACTTTCGAAACCTTTTCTTATATACCTTTTACTACCTCTAATGAATCATACTTGACAAATTTAGAGATTTGTCATACTGGTGCCCTCTCTGTGTTAGACCGAGAACTTTTCAAGCAACCTTCATATATATATATATATATATATATATATATATATATATATATATATATATATATATATATATATACTGATAAATATTTCAGCGATAAAAACATGTAGACGATTCACACGCACAAACACATACACTGTAAAAACATTTAAAGATTAGATCTGCAAACAAGTGGCATGCCATTTGATTTTGTAAGTGACTTACCGATTACCTTGCATACATGTTCATTTGCATTTACGGATTATATTTTGTGTAAAACTTAATTTAATTCACTTCTTATTAAAAGGTAATCTAACCACAAATTCCCAATAATCAGTTTTATGTTCATTATTCGAAAATAAAAGCCGAATAATACTCGCACGTGTTTATAGACTAATAGAGCTTGTTTATAAAACTTCCTAAAAACAGTGAAACTCTGTAAACTCTTTAAATATCTTTACAGGTTAATCCAATATATGATACAATTAATAAAAAGAAAAAGCCTTTGGAGTTGCTGTTGTATTTTCCTGTTAAACGAGGATGTCTTAAACGTCCCTACGCGACATTTAATTCGGAATTGGATTATATTAAATTGGTATTAAATTATGGGAGAAGCAACATCGTTAAGTCATTAGACTGAAAGGAACCATCTTTGGTTATTCTCCTGTCTCGACTAAGTTACACTAACCCCTGTTCTGCTTTTGGAAACGTATATACATTCAGTGTGACATGCATTACATTAAACAATTTGCTAAAAATGGCCTCCTCTTAAAAGCTGTAGAAGCTGTGAGCTGTGAGCTGTGGAGTTCATAATCTTGATACTTATTATTTGCTGTTACTGTAATTAAAAATAACCATCGTCTAGAAAAAGATCAATACATTATTGTTAAAATACATTATAGAGGGTATCCCGAATTCTTTGAACCAAACTTTACCAGCGTGTTCTACGATTAAAAATAAAGATACATTTTCATATAAATCTTAGACGAATAAAGCTTAAGATTGTAATTCTTAGACGAATAAAGTCCTAAGGTAGTTACCAAATACCAAACAGGAGTTGATTCAAATTCAAGACGCGTGTGAAGACACAATCTGTGCAGAGGTGTCAAAAATGTGTTGAAGTTGAAGGAGTGCACTTTGAACAACAGTTGCAATTTATAATCAAAAAATTTGTCCAATAAAAATAAATAAGATTTTAATTTATAAAATTTGTTTTTAAATTTCTTCTTTATTATTTGGATGTCCTTTATAGTGTTGCTCACGAATATTTTAAAAGCGATTTACTCGAAGAAGGTGCACCTTATTAAGGCGAACTAAGAGTACCTCTTTTACGCAATAAAGTCAGGGAGTTCATAATCTTGAATGATAATTAAAAAAAATACGTGCAAAAAAAGTTGGCAATTATTACCTTCGATTCTTCATTATGTTATGCCCCTGATTGAAATTTTTAAATCGCAGCTTCTTAGGAGTTGTTAGGAGTTGCATTATTCGACTAAAATTTATATAACAAGTACCATTATTTTTAGTCGTAGAGTACGCTGATAAGGTTTGGTCCATACAATTCGGGAGGACACCTTGTATAGCCGAGTACTTGAATCCAATTATATTCTTTTATCATTCAAGATTAGCGGGCGCGTGCTTTTCTGTCACTGAAGAGAACTATTCTGGATGATTCTAGGACTCCGGATATTCCAACTGGCCAGGAGGCGGGATGTATCTGTTTCTAGTCATCGGTCCTTGATACTGATGAACTAGTTGTTTGCATTGGGTTCTGTTGGAGGCGGTCACCTCCCATTGAATTCTAGCATAGGCGTTCTTTAATATTTCTTGGAGAGATCCTTGTATCGAAGTTTTTGACCTTCTGGTCTACGTTCACCTGAGGTCAGTGCACAATATAATATACAGTTTTCTAGACGATGCAGTAGTCGTCCACTGCTATCGTATCGTCTAATCTCATTATCTGTCTCAAATGACGTTGCTGTGTGCTGCCAGCTTCCAAGTGGCTTTAGAAGCACATACAATTTGGTTGCGGATTTCCGTGTCCAGATCTGCTGTAGAATTAAAAAAGGTTTCTCAGACTCAAGTGGAGAACCAGATGCATAAATGTTGTTGTTGAAGGGATGAATTACTACGAATAGCCATAATTTGAGTTTTGCATATGTTAATCCTAAGGCCTAATGCTTCACACGCTCAGGTTTGGTATATATATATATATATATATATATATATATATATATATATATATATATATATATATATATATATATATACTCAGTCAGTCATATGTAAGTTCAGGCAATTAACTTGCAATTTTAAACAAAAATTGATAAAATATCGATAATCCTAAAGATTAAAGAATTAAACTCTCAACTCATTTTTCACTATCTTCACTTTTCATTTTCTTCACTATCAGAAAAAACAAGTATGCTAATATCATCTCCGTCATGAAGACTTTCCACCATATTAACCGTTTTTTCTTTAAAGGGGTTTTTAAGGAAATAAAGACTTTCGTCGTTTTTCTGCCTCATAGTGTTAGGTAACAAAGAGGAAATGCTTCTTATTTTGTCGGGTTTAAGGCTTCTGCTTACACTGATAATGCAATTTTGGGATCATTTTCTCTCAATAAGCCAAAAAACGCATTACTGCATACTCTGTGTACGCGCTCTTCTGTTGTTGTCCTTATTTTCTCTTGAGGGTCGGTAATTGTTCTTATTTTTTCCATAAATTGCAGGCATTTTGAACATACATCAACTTTCGGAGCTCCAAAGCCAATATTATATTGCCGTTCAAAAATATTTCTGAAAAAATACTTTTTAACTATATTTTGACTATATAAATATATATAATAAATAATAATATACTAAATTACATATATAATTTGACTATATTCAGTTCACAGGGCAATTATCGTCTAATAATTGTTTTATTACGCGCATAATGAGTCTCACAGAAAGTTAAAGATTCGATAGAGAATAATTTGATTCGGTGAAGAATAAGTAATGAAAGATTTAATATCCTTCTGACGTAAACAAATCAAATTCTTTATAGCCTATCATTGATGAGCCGTTCTTTGTGATATTCTATCACCTCCTCTTTTTTATGCTGGTAAAATTACAGTCTAGTGATATTCCTTTAATATTCTTTCAACTAGGTTTTTTTCCAATACCCAGTACAGCCACAAATATTACTTTTACCCACAGGAATTGTCCATTTGGAAGTTTTAATGCTGCGGTTTACACTGGCTGACTATGGTTTATTTCGAACATTTTTTTTTATTTTGATACTCGGTCTTTTCGGTCTACTTGTGACATAATACTTCAATACATACATTAGTTTTGCTGTAAAAATCCTTATTGCATTTTCTTATCTCAGTAATAGTTAACTTTTAACTACGGGCTGTGGTGTATACAGTACCCCACGCGTACTAAATGCTCTGTCGACGTAACCTGTCGCCAAAGCATCAACTTCTACCAGTTTCAGTCGCTATTTGATTTTCCCAAGGGTACATTAACTGCTTATTGAATATTCACAGGTTGTTGTCAAGGGGTGAACTCAGTACACCATGTGCCTAGTTATGTAAGTGAATTTTACTACACTTTAATTTTTTTTATTCACAAAATAGCTATTTTTGCATTAAACAAAAAATTTTACACGAAGTATACTCATCGTAAGAAACCAAAATTTATGATTTTGCGATTGTTGAATACGAATTTGTTGTAATTTCGTAAAAATTTAAATCATGAACTTGTATGTCAAAATATTGGTGATTTTGAAACTAATTTAAATAAAGCTCTGATAAATATCTCTAATTTTACTGATATCATTATCGTATCCTTTATAAATGTAATAGAAGGTCAAAATCAAAGAAATGTGTTTCTTCCTGTTTGTGATTAACTAGTTTCGAAACTTTGTACTCCTAGTTTGAAAAAACCTTATTTTATAGGAATCACGCACCGGAATCACGCACCGGAATCACGCACCAAACTATCTCACAGAGGATAAGCTCAGAACTATGTCTCAAACTATATTTGACAAAGAATCTGAACAAGAAGTTGGCAGAGAACCAAATACTTCGTCAGTCGAACGTATCGAAGAAAGCGACAACACAGAATTAGAAATAGAAGGAGACAACAACAATGACACCAATGTACTTCATAGGGAAAGACAAAAAACTATAGCTTTTGATAGATTTTTGTAGCTGGTGTATAAAATACACCGTGCACGTAGTTATGTGCGATAGTAGAGCGCCCGTAGTTAACGGTTAATTAACAATATTACAAGTCTTTGTTTATGCCCACAAGTGGGACATTCAGGAAGGCATTGCCGAGAATATCTAGCAAAGTAAATTAACATTTTTCGAGAATGTTAATCAAGAATTTGCAACACAGACATACTTGGCTTTTTTTCGCTTCCGTTCTTGCTTATTTGCTACTCTCTTTCGTCCTTTGCCAATAGGACTTGACTCAGGGGTAATTTTGTAATCCATATTTCATCTTAATTATTACTATTCTGTCACAGACACTAGATAATTAATTTGTAAACAAAACTCATAACACTTTCGTCACCACGTTGTGTTTTAAACAGCGCAAAGCATGCATTGACGTGATTTGAATGCAGGAACCGGATTCCTTCAAAGACAACTGTCTGCTTTTGCATGTAACCTCTGTACGCAAATGTCTGTTTTTTCATCTAAAGCTGAATTTATTACCCCAATATAAATCATATACTTACCAATTTTTATAATATAAATCAATGCCTAACTCATTTAACCAAAAAATGTCGAATGTCTGCTTTTGCATCTAAGCGCTTACATCTTTTGCATCTAAGTTTACTAATAAAATACTCCCAAGAAACATTTTCCGGCAAAACAGAAAAAAAAACAAAAATTCCGATACAAAAACAAAAAAAAATACATTGTTGTCTATTAAAATCAAAGAAAATTGTTGAAATAATATTTCCCTCGAGATGTTTTTTACATTACCACCATTACCATCATCTGGCATTTATTTTTTCAAATGGATGAAAGTGGAAACCGCTCATATTTGATTTGATAACCGGGTAAAAGAAGGGAAGGTGCAACGAAGCTAAAGAAAAATTTCTGTTCTCGTGCTTTACACCGGTATTCTTGGGATTTTCTTATATTTTCCTCTCATTCCAAATTAGATATTCGTTCAAACAGAACTGTGTGCTTCTTCTTTTTCAGTTTTTTTCATTCTGTGGTTTTTTATTTATTCAAATTTTCCAGATAGTGCTGTATTGAAAAGTTTATATGCAAATTCATAATAGCTTCTTGACAGTGCATTATTTAGATATACGTTATTCTGTAATCACTAGCTAATTGCAGATATATGAAGATTCAGAAAAATTATATTAAACATTTTGCATCCCTTTTGAAACTAATTTATACTCAAGTTATATAAACATACATATATATATATATATATATATATATATATATATATATATATATATATATATATATATATATATATATATATATATATATACATATATATATATATATATATATATATATATATATATATATATATATATATATATATATATATATATATATATATACAGGGTGTCCCATAACTTATCCACTATAGAGCAATTGGTGATAGCAGAGATCAAAATAAGGGGATTTAGTTTAGTTAGGATTTAGAAACGTTAGTCATTAAAAAGATATAGGGTGTTGAAAGTGAAACTAAATTTTCGAAAAATTGAGATAATTTAAAAACGGTTGAGGTTCAAAATCGGGGCAGTTGGGTTTTCAAAGACAACAAATCCGAATATGGTACTAGTTTGAGCCTAGTTCCTAGAGGGCGCTTGCTACCTACTTTGTGAAGAATTAACTCACTCATATTTTTTATCCTGTAAAGCTGGGAATATTTTGTCTGCACAATAGAGAAGAGTCCTAATTTCCACGTAAAAAAGGTACCCCTTGGTCAATATCGATATTTCACGAGGTTTGCGAGATAATCATATTCCAATATTCCATAATACATCTTGTCGATGCTTGAAAAATATGCAATTCACAAAGTGTGCCTTGAATGCTGTGTACAAATTATTACGTCTCCATGACAACTGGCATTGTTTTCTAATTCTCCTATTAAACGTAGGTGGAAACAAGTTTCTCCAATGCTGAGTTGGTATTAAATAATTTGTAAAATATGTCCAGACTTAATCAGGTTCCTAACCGTGATTTAAGGCATATGCTCTGCGTTTATGCACGAGTAAATTATGATAGTCGTGCTGTAGTTAGAAGGCATGAAGAGCTCTAACCAACCAGAATTATAGCAGATCGACACATTTTTGAAAGAATTTTCAATCAGCCAGGCGAAACAGTTTCGTTTTGTTACAACAATCCTGGTGGTCGACCGAAACGTATAACGGTAGAATAAGAACCTATTTTGGTTAGTATCGCGGGAAATCCTGAACTAAGCACCGGATTTGCCGGTTAGATCAGAATTTTGTAAAAATCTACTATATAAGAAAAACGAAAACTCCATGTTACTGAAAAAGATAGTGTTTATCGACGAGACAATTTATTAGACCCTTTGGACGGTATCCCTCTAAACTTAAGACTATACATGTGGTTCATGCAAGCTGGGGTGCCATCGCATTTTAATGTTACAGTGCGAAATCATTTCAATCAACGTTTTCCATATCCATGGATTGGGCGCGGTGGTGAGTTTCCTTGACTATCTCGTAGCCCAGACATTAATCCGTTAGGTTTTTATTTGTGGGGTCATATGAAGTATTTAGTTTATCATGATGAAATCAATACACGAGTCGAACTTTTATAAAAAATTCAACAAGCGGTTAGTGTTATTAGAAATGAAGAAAATATCTTCTCAAATGTGAGGCGTCACTTAACAAAGAGCCTGCGAAAGTCTATTTGAGTTTAAACTTTCAATACCTCTTGAAATAAATTTCAATAAAGTGTTATTTTTAATAAAGTCCGTTGTATTTTTGACATATTAATGTTTTTTTTTCTTGTATTCAAAGTAGACTTTGTGAATTGCAGATTTTTCAGCTATCGACAAGATATCCAATAGAATATTTTCAAACACGAATCTCGCAAACGGCGTGAGATATCGATATTGGCCAAGGGTGCCATTTTTACGTGGGAATTATGACTCTTCTCTATTTTGAAATCAAAATATCCCCAGCTTTATAGGGTAACAAATATGAGCGAGTTAGTTTCTCACAAAGTAGATAGTAAAGAACTAAGGAACTAAGCTCAAATTCGTACCAAATTCGGATTTGTCATCTTTGAAAACCTAACTACCCCGATTTTGAATCTCATATCTTCAGCTGTTTTTCGAAAATTTAGTTTCACTTTCAACACTCTTTATCTGTTTCTTTTTAATAACTAACATTTGCCAACACATTTATTGACTAAATCTTTTTATTTTGATCTCTACTATCACCAGTTGCTCTATGGCGGATAAGTTATGGTACACCAGTTATGGCATATATATATATATATATATATATATATATATATATATATATATATATATATATATATATATATATTTATATATATATATATATATATATATATATATATATATATATATATATATATATATATATATATATATATATATATATATATATATATACATATATATATATATATATATATATATATATATATATATATATATATATATATATATATATATATATATATACATATACATATATATATATATATATATATATATATCTATATATATATATATATATATATATATATATATATATATATATATATATATATATATATGGCTTCCCCTTTGTGGATCAGACCTTGACGTGGTAAAGGGGTTTGAGTAGGGCAATGAAGCATTGAGGTATGCCGTCTGGAGTCTATGCTCCTGGGAGGGTCACCCCTGGCGGATTGGTCAAAGCGGAGGCCTCAGACTAACATGATCCAAAATCTGCCAACCCGCATTGGACCAGCGTGGCAGATTACGGTCCATACCTTCAACATGGTATTTCAATATGTTGAAATATGACAGTACAACCTCAAACACGGCCCTCATTCTCCGGAGGCCAAGGGGCAACTACCTACGGCAGCGGGAAGACCTGCCTCAAGGCAGAGGGTGCTAAGAATCACCGGGTTAGATCAGGCTGCCATTGGACTTTTGACATTGCAACGTTAAATATACGGACTATGAAAACAGAGGCCCGATTGCAAGAACTGTTAATCGAACTTGACAACATACATTGGGATATTATTGAGCTCTGTGAAACACGAAGGAAGGGTGAAGAGTTAATCAAACTGGAACCAACTGGACACGTACTCTACACTCGAGGTATGGAAAATGGCCGATGTGGCGGAATTGGATTCCTCATCAATCGAAAGCTGAAGGACAGTATGGTAAAATTTGAAAGTACATCCGACCGATTAGCCCAATGCGTCATCCAGCTGAATAAAAAGTTTAGGCTTCAAATCGTCCAAGCTTATGCACCAACTATAAGCCATAAAGATGAGGAAATTGAGGAATTTTTTGATGATGTGGCCCAGCTTTTATACAAGGAGAAATGTAGGTACAAAATCCTGATGGGTGATTTTAATGCCAGAATTGGAACAACAAGAACAGACGAAAATGCAACTGGCCCATATGGAACTGGTGAGCGAGATAATAGAGGTGACAGATTAGTTGATTTTGCTGAAGGACAAGAACTATATATTATGAATTCATTCTATAAGAAAAATATCAGCAGAAAATGGACATGGAAAAGTCCATCTGGGCTCACAAGCGAAATTGACTACATCATGACCAACGATAAAACAATATTTACCAATTGTACTGTCCTTAACAATTTTAATGTTGGAAGTGACCACCGAATGGTACGAGCAAGGGTTCGGATTGACTGTCGAAAAGAGCGCGAAAGAATGGTAAGATCAAAGAAGGGCAAGGTGGATTCTGGAAAACTGCTGGAGAGAGGAAGCGATTTTGAGATTGCTTTGTCAAACCGGTTTGCTGCGTTACAAGATCCAGAGGACGTGGAAATATCAGTTCAATATGAAGAAATCGCCAACAATGTACTTCAAACGGCTGCTTCAATAGCACCAGAGGAAAAATGTCTCAAACAAACAAAAATCTCCAGTGAGACCATTGATTTAATGAAGAAACGGCGAGCAATGAGAAATGCAGGTAGTCCTTTTGGCAGGGTCGAGTATACTGAGCTCTGCAAAACTATAAGAAAACGTATCAGAGAGGACACGCGCCGATTCAATATGCAGCTAGTGCAAAAAACCCTGGAAGAAAACAAAGGAATTAACAAAGCTAAACAGAAGCTGAGAAGCAAAAGAACGCAAATATATGCTTTAAAGCGTGAGGATGGCACAGTGTGCAAGACGCGTACCCAAATGTTAGAGATTGTCAGAAGGTTTTATTCCCAGTTATATGAAGATCAGAGCCAGTCAGGGACAGCAATACCCACGGAAGAACAATATATATTGCCAGATATCCTAGTGGAGGAAGTAACAAATGCTATAGAATTGATGAAGAACGGCAAGGCTCCAGGAAAGGATAGTGTAACTGTCGAAATGCTAAAAGCTGGTGGTCGGACGTTACATAAAACACTGGCAAAATTATACTCAAAATGCCTCAAAGAACAAAAAGTACCGGACTTATGGAAAAATGCAGAAGTGATCCTTTTACATAAAAAAGGAGCACAGGAAGATTTAAAGAACTACCGTCCAATAAGCCTCCTATCAGTGATGTACAAAGTTTTCACTAAGATAATTTCTAAAAGAATATTAAAAAAACTGAATGACGCACAACCAAGAGAACAAGCAGGATTCAGAAGTGGATTCAATACAATGGATCACATCCAGGTTGTACAGCAGGTCATAGAAAGGCACAACGAATACACCATGCCACTGTGCTTGGCTTTTATCGACTACGAAAAAGCATTTCATTCCATCTCAAAGCATGCGATAATGGATGCACTGCTTAGCCAAGGTGTAGAGAGAGCCTATGTAAACCTATTAGAATCGATATATGATGGAGCTACAGCCACAATTCACCTTGATGAGCTTGAAGTGGGAATTAATATAGAACGGGGTGTACGGCAGGGTGACGCAATATCGCCTATTCTTTTCTCGGCTGGCCTTGAAGAAGTATTCCGTAAATTGGATTAGGAACAGGATGGTGTAAAGATCAATGGTGCAAACTTAAACCGTCTTAGATTTGCAGATGATATTATTCTCATTTCACAAGACCCAGAGGAGCTGCAAAGACGCATACAAGAACTGCAAAGGGCTGGCGAACCATTTGGCTTGAAAATAAACCTGAAAAAGAGTCAGGTTATGTTCAATAACTTCGCTCAGGACAGAAGAATTTCAGTTCTAGGAAGGGATTTAGAGATTGTGGACAGCTTTATATATCTTGGGCAGAGGATTTCCATGGAGGGGAATACCGCCCGGGAGGTGGAACGGCGTGTTAAATGTGGCTGGCAGGCATTTGGTAGGCTCAACATAGTGTTTAAGAGCAGACTCCCACTTTGCCTGAAAAGAAAAGTATTCGATCAGTGCGTTCTACCCGTTATGACATACGGAAGTGAAACCTGGACACTCACATCGCAATCAATTCAAAAACTTCGGGTGGCACAGAGGGGAATGGAAAGATGTATGCTTGGCATTACAAGACGAGAGAGAAAGTCCTGCGCATGGATCAGGGAACAAACAAAAGTCTGTGACATCATTGGAAGAGTAAAACAGTTGAAATGGAGATGGGCAGGCCATATAGCGAGGCGATGGGACGACAGATGGACCAAGGCAATCCTGGAGTGGTTACCGCTTGATCGCAAACGTCCGCGAAGAAGACCGAAAGCACGATGGATTGATGACATCGTTAAGTATATTGGACCCGAGTGGCAGAGGAAACCCCAGGACCGTGAAGGTTGGAAGCATGCTGAAGAGGCCTTCATCCTGCAGTGGATCGATGCGGGTTGATGATGATGATGATGATGATGATATATATGGCTTATTATTTTAAAGATATTTGCGGATTATTTTCACTCCAAATTCGGAAATTTTGTTTATTAACTTTTAACTATTTAGCCAAATAAAGAACTTCGCAGATCATAATTGCTGTTAAATTCTGGGCCCAGTTGAAATTAATTTTGACCCCATTCACTGAACGTATGATGCAAACGATGGTCTTGCGGCTTAAGTTCTTGGTACCAGACAAAAATCTTTACGCAAAATTTTCCACCTAGTCGAATAACAAGGACCAATCTTCTTTAGAATGGCGACAAATTGATAAATTTGGATCTTTAGCTACAGTGCCAGCAACAGCAGCGACATTTTCTTTGAAATGCACAGTTGTTGTCTTGTTGTTTTATTATCGAGCACGGTGAAATTGGTTCGGAATATATCCATAATTGGGTTTTTGAATAAAAAATACTTTATTATATACTATATTTATACTTTATTTTAAAACTTTTTCATAAATAATAGTGATAGTATTGTGTGTCCCGTTTTTGTTGCGTCATAATGTTAAAGTGTTTTCACGTAAGTACTGTTGACGGCTTTTACATGTGTTTATACTGTCAAAATTATTGAAGTTTACTGCAACAAATATTGTTGGTTACTAATTTAATTCAGTAATGTGTGGCAAAGGGTTCATAAAAGCCAATTCTAATAATGTATCTGGTATGGATGTTTTTATGGTCATAGATTTTCTCAAAATTGACATTCGGTTCAATTCAGCTAAACTTCGAGGTGCTAAAGCATCAATTCGAGTTTGTTAAAAAATAATAATGTAAATGTAAATAAGAAACAAAATATTTCTATTAAATATAATTAAATTATTGGTAGGATGTCACGCGAAAGTTACGGTGACAAGGCTATAGATTTTGTTTAATTTAACCGGAAAAAGTTGTATTTGCACGGTAAAAGGACGTGTATGTCGAGGATATAAAGTTCTGAATAAAGCTTAAACAATTATCTAATGATTAATGAAAAACTAAGAAAAGTTCAAGACACTCAATGTCACGATTGTATAGCTTCAACAGGCAATAAATACTCAAACGTAAATAAATGATATAATGTTATAAATAATAATCTTTTGCGTATATTTGATGACAGGTGGTTCTAAAAATTTGATGTTATTTTAGGATCAATACATCGTGCTGCTTGCAACCATTCATTTCGACGTTTAAACATCTTGGCATATTTAAAAACATTTTTTTGGAATTTGTTTTTGTAGTATTTGTACAAAATGGTGCGAAACAGGCACGATAACTAATTAGATTTGACATTTTCAATTAATTTATCAATACAATGATGATAATAACAAGAATACGTTGATTAAAAACTAAAACACTCGTATCAGATGTTTGTAATATTGAGAGAAAATAAACATTGTGATGTCACACACGCTCGGTTTTTTTCGGAAATTATCGGCGCGTCATGGGTAATAGGTTTAGAAATTTATTTTCAATTTGATATAACTTTTTAATTATAAGGAAATAAAATAATATAATATATATATATATATATAGTTTTGTTATAAAACTTATATTTGATCAGTCCATTTATGACAATTTTTTTTTTAAATCCCAATTCGGCGAATTCATCGCTTCATTGGGCCATCATACACCATAAAATTCACGAAGTACTCTATAAGTTTAGCGCACAGAACATTGATTTTGATAATACGTTTCGCTCTACAACGATCCCCATTAATGAATTAATAAATTTGGATCTTCATCAATACTACCAGCAACAATGACAATATTTTCTTCGGAACACACAGAACACTGATTTTGATAATAAATTTCCACAATTTAGATGTTCTATGATGATTTGCCAGACCTTTAATGTGCCATGAGAACATTTGTCATGATGGTGAGGCCACCGTGGTTCATCTCCTGGATCGGATATGGACATTTTATACAATCTAACCGACTTTAATAATGGCGCATTGTGAAATACTGGAAGAGAAAACAGACGCTAAATGGCCTTAGTAGCCGATGCGTCTATAATCATAATAAAAAAAAAATATTTTATGAATCACAAAAATCCGAAAAAAAAATTATTTATCTAAAATTCAAAAGTAGACAAAAGTATTTTTGAGGAGAACCGAAAAAAAAAGATAATTCAAATGGGTTGTGATTCTCGGTGCACCATTTTGTTAGAAGATGCATCGCCTGCTGAAGGTGACATTTTCTATCCAATGGTATTTTTCCACTACGTTTCTCAGAACGCATTCAAACATGTGTTTCGTTACGATTTCCCCTTTATTAAAAACATTTAGCATCCTCACACAACACCTATGTCGTGAATACTTGCCGGAAATTTGCCGGACAAGCAAGTCATCATTTTTATGGTTAAATTTTATATCGACGACAAAAGTTTTTTTCGTCAGAAAAGAACCTGACACGTCCTGCAACTTCGTTTTTCATCGAACACAAAACCGAGTTAGTTATCAAAAAAAAAAATGAGATAATATTTCCGAGGAATTTATTTATTTGAAATATACACATACATATTACCTAACATTACTATTTCAAGTTAAAGATGGAAAGGACTTATATTTGATTTAATAACCGAGAAAAATAAGAAATAGTGTAAGACAACCAAGGATTAATTTATGTTCCAGGCCTTTACAAGGATTTGCGTGGTATCTTCTTATTTTTCTTTTCTCTCGTTCGAAATTAAAAATTCATCCAAGTTGAAATATTTGTTGTTTTCTTCTAAGGTATATTATTTTGTAGTAGTCAGGTATAATCTACGAAGTTTATTCGTAGTATTTTTAAGATAACAAATTCACTAATATCAGTTCTGTAGTTAGTAGACGTATATTAGTGAAGTTAACTTCTGTTTCTAATCATTGCAGTCGATAATAGTTCAATCAAGAAATATATCTGAAAGAAATAATAGTGCATATACTTCTTGTATAGTCCGTTTCAAGATATTTCGTTGTCCTTTGACAAAATTTTAATTGCCCTAATGAATCTCAATAAAAATATTCCCAGTTTCTTAAAAGACGTCAGAGCCGGAGTGGTTTAACTTAATAATTTAACTTAATAACTGAATAATTTTGGGAAAAATAAAAAATAAATTTTGGGAAAAATAATTGTTAAATTATGATTAAATTATTATTATGTATGACTAAAATATTGTTTATTGATTTGTGTATTTTAATTTTATTAGTACAATAAAAATTATAAATTAAATTTTATTATACATTTAATTCATTTTCGCTCTCACTATCACTTTGATCTACATTAATAATAAGTGGTTTTATATTATTAGTAAATGATACATAGGAATCTTCTATTTTAATAATATAGTTAATCAAATGTATCCAACTTTCTTTGGGAATACTATCTACAGCCTTCCTAATTAATGTTGACACTTGCGCTTAGAGTCGAAGAAAAGTTTTCTGCTCTAATATTAAATTTTACCTGATGCCACATATACTCAATTGGATTAAACATACAGTAATATGGGGGAAGGCGAAAAACCGTATGTCCCATATCAGCAGCAATGGTAACACATACATATTCCTTTTTAATATTAAATGTCTTTAATATTACTAGATCACATTTTTTATAAGTAGTTTCGAAGTATATATTGTTTTCGAAGTATATATCCACTCATCATTTTACTGGCATCTCATGTGTATCGAACCATGTTTCATGAAGATAGAGAATGGGATGATTTTTTAATCTGTATTCTTTTAAAGAGTTTTAGTAGTCAAACCGCCATCGTGGTAATCGTTGTAATTCCATTAATATTTGTCTTTTGTTAATGGTCCAATATGCCAAACTCATTTGAGATAATATTCTCCGGAGGCTAGTTCCGTTGCAAATAATGTTGGTTTCATCTTTCCTTAGTCGCTGTTGCAATGAATGCAATGTAGACACAGTTTGCTCTTCATACATAGCTTAAATTTTGCGTCGAATTAAGTCTTTGTCACTTTCGTCAACACATTTGCTTTTACCAGAATCACTACGGACTTTTTTGGCTTTAATTGGCTTCGTCACAATAGATTTAACTGTAGACAATGGAGTTTTCGTTAATGAAGACATTTCTGCTGCTGCTGCATATTCATTAAGCCCCCTATTCAATAAAGAAACATACACATTTATAACAATTTGCTTAGCATCGGACGATAAATGTTTTCTTTTAAAATTAGCACTACCATATTTTTAGCACGTTTGGAATAACAAA
This sequence comes from Cosmopolites sordidus, assembly GCA_031761425.1. Lineage (NCBI taxonomy): Eukaryota > Metazoa > Arthropoda > Insecta > Coleoptera > Curculionidae > Cosmopolites > Cosmopolites sordidus. The sequence continues at coordinate 144,663 of JARFXV010000908.1, forward strand.
AAGTACGATCAAAATTATAGAACTACCCTGTTTAAGAAGAGAATGCGAATTAAACTAAAATATTTTGAAACTATTAAACCAGGTATAAAATTTATTTTATCTTTTTACCTGTTATATTATTAGGCTTGTAACTTTGCAAGGTTTCGTTACGGCAGGGATTGTTAAGAGTTTATTGCAGCCAATCGGTCCACGATATATCTTGAAACGCATTATACCTTTACCGGTAATACTGTGTTATTATTAGTTTTATTGCCAACGAGTTCACTACCTTCTATGACTGTGCATTTTTATGTAATAGAAAGACAATACTAAATAAATATACTAGAAAATAGTCCAATCGTCATCAGTTTTCAGGGTATTTAAATTTTTTCTATATTACGTGCGATTGCTCTTAAAACCGCTAATAAATTCCAAACTAATAATACAAGAAAAAAATTAATTATACCGATGTTATGAGCGTTATATTTCTAGTTATACAAAGTATACTGGAAATATATCGGAACTTTTAAATAATAAAAACAATTAGTTATTTTGCCAAAATTACTTATTTTTATTCAAAATACATCCTTTCTGTGCTCCTATGCTCCACGTAAAATTCTCAATCTTTCAGTCGCCATGAAACGCAAACAAGCATCTCCCGAGACCGGTAGTACTGTTACGAACCACCGGATGGCGCAAGCTGCATTTCTATGCTGCTTTCCTCCGATTTGGCCGATTAATATGGTCAGGACCATGTTCAATCCTTCAGTTGATTTCGAACGTACAACTCGAAGCTCGACTGATGACGGTTTAAGGCAGAAACCGGTCTCTGGAGATGCTTATTGGCGTTTAATGGCGACTGTAGGATTGAGAGTTTTACATGCAGCACAGGATTTTTTTTCTTGTTTTTGAATATTTTTAAAAATAAATTTTATTTTATTATACTCTTTAAATTAGCTCAAGATTTTCTGATTATTAATACTATTTCCGTAAGATAAATGGAGGAAAAGAATTTTATAAATGCGTAACTGGGTAAAAATAAAATGTAACTTCTCTTTGTTTTCAAATTAATTAAAAAAATAAAAATACCTGCTCGATATCATAATAATACAAATATACCCAGTCTTTCAATGGAAGTTAATTAAGACTCTTAATAAAAAAATATTCAAATTGCGCACGCACATTCGATACCTATTCTTCCTTGCAACTTCTCCTTTCTTCGCACCGCTTGTGATCATTTCCTGTACTATTCAGTGTTTGTTATTTTTCTGAATGTGCCAATATATAAGGCTCAAGCTCTTAGATGGCCATTGTACTAATCTATGTTTACTAATTTAGCATCCTTGGAAGTTGTGACTCATCAAATCGGTCACGCCCCATCCTTCTATTTGCTTATTGGGGTACTACAACAGGTTCTTCAACAACTTAGAAACTTTATATCTCATGTGTCATCTAGAAACTCGGCAATTTAAAACCCCCAAACCACGGGTATCGCCGTTCATTAACTAATTTTATCTTTAATAAAATTAGAAATAATGCAGAATTTTACAATAAAATAATGTTTTCCGACGAAGCTTATTTCCACACATAAGTAATCTGAACAAGTAAAATTGTAGGATTTGGGGAGGTGAAAATCCTCGAGTGATTGTAGAACCTTTACATTATGTTCGACTAACAGTGTGGTGTGCATTGTGTGCTGAAGAGGTTATGAGGTCATTTTTTTATGAAAACGACTATGGTAAAACGGTAAATGTTTGTGGCAGACGCTACCGCAAAATGTTAAGAAACTTTTTATGATGATTTGCCAGACATCTCTCTATATCAGAAATTTGAACAGATTATAACAATCACCCTAACAGTTCAGAATAGGACCCTTGTTTATAGATATGTATATATATATATATATATATATATATATATATATATATATATATATATATATATATATATATATATATATATATATATAATATATTTTAGTAATAATTTACTTACGAGTATAGCAACATCTAGTTATAAAGCAGTAATCATAAATATTTTTAACAAACACATTATATATTGAGCATGTGGGCGTAATCTTCAGACTTTTCCTTCAGGTATATAATAAAATACCTTAAATGAAAGTTGGAACTTAGAGGAAAAAAACGAAACATACCCTGCATAATAATAAGATAAAAAAATATGTATTGGAGTTGTCTAAAATTGTTGAAATTATATTTTCCTCGAGATGGTTTATTCACTGGTAGCATGCGCTTTATTTAACGTTTAGTCTCTTATAGTAAGGAAAATAGAGACGACTCCATCTTGTTGATAGTGCTGATATTGAAAAAAGTAGTGTAATCAAACCAAAAAATATGTTGTCGAACATTTGAGCTGTTTTCGTGGGATATTTTTATTTTTATTTATGCTCAACAATTGGTTGTGCCATTTTTACTTATTCCCTTTTGTGTAGGGTTGATCGAAACATGTTCGATTGTTAACCGCAAAATAAAAGAGATTTTTTATGAAACTAATGAATACATTTAAATAACCAGTTGTCCAATACACGAAAAAAACTAAAGATATATATATAAATAATAATAATATATGACATAGAGGTGAATATAGCAGATAAATGACGCCCAAGAGCATTAATAGATACGGAACTTAAATAATGTGTACTTGGCTTGTAAATAGTTAGCTAATAGTGAACAGTTAAGTTATGAAAATGGTGGCGTGGCGTTCATCTATCAATACTGGGTTTCTCTTGGGCGGACAGGCAGTGTAAGATGTGGTGTGCCTTTGGTACAGTTTGAATCTCTAGTCTCCTGGTGCTCCGTAGCAATTCTTTTTGTTAATCAATTTTTTTCTAGTGCATTCTGACTTGGGCACAGTGCTACGGAAATATTTGTAAAACTTCAAAAGGCGTATAAAAACAATGTTTTGTCGTCAACGGTCTAGATTTTCAGGTTGCTTAAGGAGGTATTCTAGTCTCTAAATTTGAAAAAATCGATTTTTTTCCATAATTCGATAGTTTAAATATTCAAGAATATCTCCCTAAAAGGATTTTTCAAAATTCGAATTATTTTTAAAGTTATAGTCATTTTAGTGACATAATACAACAATAGGCGACTGAAGGCTGCAGCTACCTGAAAATGAATAACTCTCTCTCCTTTTTTTCATTATACGCTGGAAATCAACAATATGAAGTAGAAAAAGGCCCGATGTATGGAGCTGGGATGATTGATTAAGAGAATGTAAGTTATATGTACGCATCTATCAGTTACATTGAATGACGTAAAACTTTAAACGCGTTTTTCTCGAAACTACTTTTTCGGTGCGATTGACATAATATCTCAAGTTCTAGTCAACCAATTTACTTAAAATTTGGCCCAAATATTCTTTATATATTCCTCTATCGTACGAACCAATTTTTTAAAACCACAACTTTAAATTTTTTATTTTTAATATTTTTAAAAAATCGGGAAAGTTAAAAAATTAGAGGGAAAATCGACCTCAATTTTTGAGTAACCACGATTTTGCGTAACCACGATTTTGACCAGGAGGGTAGATATCATGACGACCGGAACACGGCTATTTTTCCCCCCTCTCCTTCAACTACTTGCTGAAATTTTTATATTTTTTTTATGTACTCTCGAAATATGAATAAATAAACCATAAAAAAATGGATAGTAAAAATATCAATTGTTTTTTTATGAATCCTTAAAAAACGCCTGAAATTCGGGCATCTAGACTAGAATACTCCCTTAAGGCATTCTCGGAAAGCTCAAACTCAATTAAAAATGAACCTCGCAATGGAGGGCTTTTAAATGCAGGAAGTGATGAAAATGTCACAGAACCCGGGATGCCAATCCCCAAAACGCACAAACGTTTTGGTTGTTGATTGACGGTCAGAATGAGCGGGGAAGAGGTAAATTTGACTCACACAACCGTTCATTTTGACAAATGAATTGATGGTGAATAAGATCTGTGCGATAATGGTTACGAAAAAACTTTCGCAAGATTAAAATTACAGCAACAAGGAAACATTCCATAACTTCTTGGGGTGAATTGAAAATGAGCTCCATTTTCGGGAACGTTTCATTACTGGTGATGAGTTGATAGCGCACATTTGCTCGAAATTTTTGTCATTAATTTTCAGAATGCAATAGAAAAATTCGGTTCAGGAAAATAATTGCTACAGATCACCAATTGACTTTTGTGAGATCAAAGTTTTACTGAATACGCATCAGATGTTGGCCTTCCTCCTGACATTGCTGTCAGACCGAACACTTCGTATGACCATCTGTGACCAAACATCACCAAGCTCTATTTAGGATACGTGATTCTCTTACAAACAAAGAGAGGGCACGGTGTTCTTCATGCGGACAAAGGCAATGAATATCTCATTGCCTATGCTGAATCAGTTTCTCAAGTGATTTGGAGCTGGACTATCAAGCAAGATATCACTAATTGTCAAAGGCAGATCAGCAATGAATCCGTAATATTTTCCATCTATATCCGAGTTAAATTTTGGAAGACCGAACCCAGACCACCAAAGACTTGGACACTTTATTCGAAAATTTAACAGGATCTGTTCAGAGGTTTACAATAAATAAAAATAACATATTTTTAATGATTACAATGGTTCTTATATTACTAAAAGTACTGATGACGAAGCTAATATGGGATTCCTGTGATTGTAGCAACTGTGCTTAAGGGTTTGCCGGGATGCAGATATTCATATGGGCAGATTACGTAGACGTCATTATACGAGGGTTGCTATTTATGTATCCGGATTTGGTAACAATGGTGTTGCTAAACGCTTGCTATCTGACATATACATCGTAAAGTTTAACATTTTTGACTGTATACGTACTCAGAATGTTTTGTCATACGGACGATACTTTTGTTTACTGACCTGAAAATTTCAACTCAGTTAATTAAAAGGAAATAACTCGTGAGAATTTTTCTGCGGATGAATTACTACGACTTTAGTCTAACGACTAACTTCGACTTTTGGCAATCAAGCACCATCTAAAACTACTGTATATCATTGGTTTAGTGAATTAGATCGTGGCCGTCGTTCGCTCACGGACAAATTTAAAGAAGGTCTTCCATTAGCCGTGAAAAAGAATTGTGCGCGTTGGATTCCGCATAATTTGATAATCGTTCAAAAAAAGGCTCGTGACTATTGGTGCAAAGAAAATACAATCGTGGTACGGCAAAAGTTATGTATAACATCTACACAGGTAAGGAATCTTTAATCTATCGTATAAGTAAATTGCTTTCGACTGTCTCGGTGTTTCAAAGTGTGCCAAACCCAGCAAAAGTACTTCGTGCAAGAAGCATTTCGAGTCAAATGGTCGCCTGTTTTTTTGGTATAAATGGGCATGTGGCTACACTGTCACTAGAGAATCGTAGAATGGTCAATTCTGAATGGTACACAACCATTTATTTGCCAGATGTCTTTGAAGAAATAAGAAAAAATAACCAGCGATGCAGAATCATTCTTCACCATGGCAACGCGAGCTCTTACACATAGGACCGGACCGGACCGGACCTCAATATTTAACCGACCAAAACATCGAATTAATGGGTCATCTGCAATACAGTTGTGATTTGACATCCAATGATTTCTTTTTGTTCTCTTCCGTGAAGAATAAACTATGTGGTCAACGATTTCTGACGTCAGGGAAGCGGTGGATGCGTTTAGTATGCATGTTATGAAGAAACCTCAATCTGAATGGAAAAAGTGCTATGAAATTTGGTTCAAACATAAGTAAAAGTGTATCGATCATCGCGGAGAATATTTTGAAAAACAATAAAACAATTTTCAATAATATATATTTTGTTTTTATTTATTATTCCTGATACATAAATAGCACCCTTTCTCCTTTCAAGGAAAAATTGCAATCTCTTCTTTTAGTTCAAATACCTTTTGAATCAGTTTTGCACTAGATTACCATCGCACTTCACAATAATAGCGAAGTGGGGTATAATTAGCTTCCATAACTTCATTCAGCTTTGCTAATAACTGTACTATTGAAGGACTGTTCTTTAAGTAGTTTATATCCTATCCTAGAGCTGCTCTTTGAAACACACAGTGCGTCTCGTTAATTTCGGATGCCTGTTTAACTTATGCTTGAAGGCTATCAATCAATTTCTACAAAATATTTTTTTTTTCAAATAACTGTTTATCCCTTATTTATATCGAAGTTAGTCACTTGGGTGGCGGTAAATGCTTCAAAACATAGGTTATAAAATTTTATGTTATGTTATGACAGTTTATCTATATGTATATATTTTTCACATTATATTATACATTTACATTTACATTACACATAATTACATTTCTGTCAAACTTTACGCGCTTCCTTTTGCACTAGTCCGCATCTCCCAATTTGAAAATCGTTGTTTTAGACGATGTTTTAGATATGAAAAACAGTCCCACTTAATGGATAGTTACGTTCGATCGTTGCATTTGTTTACAATCGATCAAAAGCGATTTTGAATGAACACTTGTCAATAGTGTTCATACTTATTTATGTGCGATTCTGCTAGTTTGTTCAGAGTTTTATAACAATAGACGAAACAGAGATTCACAATTTTACGAATGCAGAAATGAACAAGCCAAAGCAGACTATGAAGACAGGTAAATGTGAGCCAGAGGAAGTGGAAACGATTCTATCAGCAGATAAAGTCATGACTGTGGTTTTCTATGATTTTTGTGATCATCGGGAAGTATTACGGTTCACTTTTGGATCAATTGAAGGATACTATTCGGGTTAAACCCCCACATAAGGCCAAAAATAATGTGCTCTTTGCAGTAATTCACCTGCAAACACATCTCGTGCTGTAAAATGCCACGATCTATGTTTCCAACTTCCATCAAGTGTTTCCAACTTATGTAGCGATTATTTCATGTTTCCCACAGGAATGATGCTCGCTGAACGACAAATCTCTTCAATTAGTGAGGTCAATAATATTGGACTAATCGTACAGAGTTGGACAAATCGCCCCATATTGAGGGTATTAAACAGTTGGAGCATCATTTAAAAATAAAAAGGAAATTTCAACAATATTGTAAAATCTGTTAGGGCAAGAACTTTTCGAACGGCCCTTATCATTAAATTATTCGAATAGTTTTTCATGAAAGAGCTAACATTTTCGGAATTTTTTCGTCTTATTCTATTTCACTACTAGATCTGTTAACTCACTATTGCAACAGCAAGTATTACTATTCACCTGTGGATCAGTTGAAGGATAGTATTGGGGTTAAACCTCCACATGAGGCCAAAAAATGTACTCTTTGCAGTAATTCACCTGAAAACATCTCGTGCTGTAAAACGCCACGACCTATGTTTCCACCTTATGAAGCAATTATTTCATGTCCCCCTCAGGAATGATTCTCGCTGGATGACAAATCTCTTCAATTAGTGAGGTCCATAATATTGGACAAATCGCACATAGTTGGACAAATCGCCCCATATTGAGGGTATTAAACAGTTGGAGCATCATTTAAAAAATAAAAAGGAAATTTCATCAATATTGTAAACTCTTTGTTAGGCCAAGAAGTTTTCGAAAGGCTCTTATCATTAAATTATTGGAATAGTTTTTCATGAAAAAGCCAACATTTTCGGATTTTTTTTCGTCTTACTCTATTTCACTACTAGATCTGTCAACTCTTGATTTCCTAATACATAGATCAGTTTTTTGGTAATATGCCAGACGATTTTTAAACGTACTTTAATGAGTGTAGTAGAAAATGTTATTCGCTCGTCAATAAATTACACAAATACCTTGTATTTTCACAGTCTGGAGAGATTCGACATATTTTCAAATCTAAGTAATTCTAAACAAAAACTTCAAATATAAAAATATAAATAAAACATGCTGGTATATAGCAAAAAGGGCCGAAAAGCACATCCGGGTACATTAAATTCAGCGAAAATTGTTAAAGTAATATATCCCTTTAGGTGTTTTTTCATTCGCAGTATGCATATCATCTGACATTTATTCTTTCAAGCACGGAAAATTGGAATGGTCTCTTATTTGATTTGATAACTGGGCCAAGAAAAGATCGTGCAGCAGAGTCAAGGGAAATTTTACTCTATACACTGATTTTCTTGGGACTCATATTTTTCTTTCCTCTCAAGTTAAATTAGAAGTTTATCGAAGCAGGACTATTTGTTGCTATTGTTTCAAAAATATACAGGATTTCCCAATATTGAGATATCGGTTGATATTTTAATAATGGCGGCAGATAGAGAAAAAGTTTAAATATAGGAATTGTACAACTAAATAGGCTGAATAATTTAAAATTAATTTTATTTATACAGAGTGTCTCACAAAACTGTGGCGGGGTAAATTTTTGTTTTTCCTTATCGGACACCCCATATGTAATTTAAATAAAAAAATATTGGAGTTGCAGACCCTATTTTGTAGTCTCACATATTTCTCGGAAATTATGACAGATAGGTATAGAACATGTTTAGGAAAAATATAAGTGTTTTGTCTCAAGAATATTGTAAAATATTAGACATTCCATTTAAAAAAAATGAGACATTTTTTTGATTTTTTGTTTCTACGAGCTTGTTGAGGTTGCAGTTACCTCATCTGTGAATAAAATATATTTGAAAAAGTTAGGTTCTCCTCTATTGTTTTCTATTGCATAGTAACAAAATTCAAGCATGATTATAAATCATTTTGATTTAGTTCTTGAACTAATTATATATGATGCGGATGAAATTTATATTTTCTAGTTATTCTGTTCGCTGTAGATTTTTGAACGCCTAACCTCGTTGTCTATCTGCCTGCAAGTAATATGTAGATTTTTAATTACAACTTGAAGAACTAAAGATTCGTTTTCTTTACTCATAGCTATTTTCCACCTTTCCAAATTTTTTCGTCATCGACACATTCAGTTCTTTCAAATCGCTCTTTCAGCCGTATAAACGCTAATGCCTTAGAATGATGTTCGGCATTAGGAAATCTTTGTTCATAAATTCTACTTGGTAAAAATGAGTTTTGATCACTTGCGCCCATAATGTAGATCATGTTTATTAATTGGTCTCTAGAAAAAATCACCTCATTTGTTTCTACGCCATGATTGTCTAGGGCGTTTAAGATATGCGTGCTTTGAATTGTAATTGGATATTTACATTTCAATTCAAGAATCAAAATAATAGGTGATAAAAAATATTTTTTCTCTTTAAATATGAAAGAAGTACACTCTTGTTTCTGTATCATTTAAAAATTGTTTAAAAGCTATACTAGAACACTATTTGCCCTAATGTTACATTACACCAAATGTTAATTGAAAATTCGTACTGGAAATGTCGCTCTCTTGGTAGATGTGGATTTTTCAGGTGGTAATAATAATTATTTTGCCAGTTAAAAATTCCGCGTCTGGTAAAAGTTCGTTCGCCTCGTCAGTAAACAATATATTTTTCAGGAATTTTTTAGAAACATGGGGTCTTCATTTTTATATGTAGTAGATTTTGACCACATTCTAATTTAGCCGGCAAATCTTGTGGAAATATTTTAAACAGGCGAAAAATGATAAACAATTATTCTTTATGGAGAACCCTTGAAACGTAGATTTGCTAATACCCGTAGATGCCTCCAAACGCCTAGTGCTTAGTTCACGATTTTCCGCGATACTAATTAAAATATCCTCTTCTTATTCTACCATTATACGTTTCGGTTGTCCGCAAGTGATTGAAAATTTTTTGAAAAATTTGTGGATCTAACTACAACGCTACTATGGTAATTTACTTGTGCATAAACGCAGAGAATATCCCTTAAAACACTGTTAGGAAACTGGTTAAGTCTGGGCATTTTTTTAAAATTATTTAATACCAACTCAAGATTGGATAAACATGTTTCCACCTACGTTTAATAGCAGAGATGAAAAAAAATGGCTAAATCGCTGCTTTAAGCAAAAAAACAGTGTTATTCGAAAATAATGACATTAAAATGATTGTTAAAATGGCTACAGCCCTGATTATTTTTATTATATACAAATCCTAGTTAAAGTGAATTAACATTTTTATGTTTATATAAATCGTGCTCAAGAACCGACAAAAATGTATGGAAATTTCTGGAGTATTTAAATACCCCAATAAAACATCGATCGTCTCGAGCATGCATCATCTTTACTGAATGTACGAACACGTATTATATTCAGCAGCCCATTTTTTTACCGCCGAGTGAAAAGAAGAATTCTTTAAAGTGGAATCTAACTTTTGTTCGTTGAGATTAAACGTTTTGAAAGGAAGAATTTTATAAGAGCTCGACCATCAGCCGACGATCAAATCGCATAAGATTCCGGATTCTGTGAACATATTCATCACTTCTTGCAGTTAAACGACTTTCGCTGCCAGATCGACTGAGGTTCGACGTTGTTTCGGTTGCTCTTGACGAATTCCTGTTTCCACAGGCCTCGTGTTTCGCTAAAACTTCCGTCGCACAGTACTCAAGTCTCAAAACAAAGTTGACAGCGTACGTTGCTCGAAATTGTTGTCGCCCGTTTTTAGAACGCACTAGAAAAATCCAGTTTAACACATCTAACAACAGTTTTGCCAGATCGAACGCTACGCCACGAATCCAATTACCTTACGTGCAACATACCGATTTGAAATTTTCAGATGATCTATATTATATATGAAATCTTAAATTTTTTCATATGGTTTTTGACATATTTTCCACAACAGCACAAGGTGGCTGGAGATATGAATGAACGAATAAACAAGTATTAAATTATATAGTTTCTATTTTACTTTATTTTCTAAATACAGAATGTAGAACAAGTATTTGAACAATAAGTTTTGTCAATAACCTATTTATTAATGAAAGAAGTTTTAAATTAATTAACAGTGTATTTTCACATACATTCCCATGTAACCTTTTTTAATATTGCAATTTTCAACGAATAATTTATTTTTTAATAAAAAATTAATCCATATAAGTATTTCAATGACTTAAATTGAATCAATTTGCACAGGACTAAAATGTAAATTTACAAATGTTTAATACGAGGGTTGTTATTTATGCATTCAGAATTGGCAAGAATGGTATTACCAGGCGTCATGTGACATATGCATGGTAAAGTTTAACATTGTTGACTGTATACGTACTCAGAACGTTTTGGCATACGGTCATCTCAGTCAAAAAATGGAATTAACTTGTGAGAATTTTCGTGGTGATTCACTACGACTTTCGAAGTAGATTATCTCAACAACAGTGCATCGATCAACTGACTTCAACTTTTGGCGATAAAGCACCATCTAAAACCACCGTTCACTCAACCAACACTGGTTGAGTGAATTCAGTCGTGGCCGTCGTTCGGTCACGGACGAATTTAAATAAGGTCGTCAAAAATTGTTTTTTGTGCCAGAAAATATCGATATTGTACGCGAACCGATAAAGCAAGATCATCATGTGACATACCGTGAGATTGAGGCATCCCTGACCATTAGTATGACAAGCATACATAAGATTTTTCATGAACATTTAGCCGTGAAAAAAAATGTTGGTGTTGGATTCCGCATAATTTGACAATCGCTAAAAAAAAGGCTCATGTGATGCGCCAAAAGCCGTGTATATCATCTACTGAGGTAACGAATCTTGGATCTATTCATATGAGCCCGAAAGTAAACAGCAAACGACTCAAACTTAGCAATATTTCAGAATGAGCCAAACCCAATAAAAGTTGTTCGCGCAAGAAGCAGTTCGAAGCAAATGGCTCTCTGTTTTTTGAGGTAAATGGGCATGTGGCTATAGTGCCACTAGTGTGCAGTGCCACTAAAGTGCTATGAAAATTGGTTCAAACGTCTGTAAAAGTGTATCGATCATCGCAGAGAATATTTTGAAAAACAATAAACCCGTTTTCAATGATAAATATTTGTTTTTATTTATTATTCCGGTTCATAAATAGCAACCCTCGTATTTAGTATGAATACCACCAGCATCTTTAATGTTTTATAGCCGATTTAGACCAAGCGAGCGAATGCTCATTCTCTCCGAGTTCTTTCAAATTTGTTCTCTTCAAAGTGTTCTTGTGTTCTAGCGAGTTCATTGGTGTAAATATAAATATAATTATGGATTGGACTAACGAAAAGCGTCTATATATTATAGAAGTTTACTAAAATTTTAGATGTCTGTGAGATCCGACTTTTGAAAACTATAAAAATGAAACTACAATGGAATGTAGTGTTCAGGAAGTTCAAAAGACAATGGAATCGCTTTTTGCGTCTTACAGCAGTGAAAGGCAAAAACTGCTTTGTATAAATAAGGGCAGCAGTGCAGATATTAATTATAAATCAATGTGGTTTGTTGGCTGTTCATTTATATTACTTTTATAAATTTTGTCATTAATCAGAGGCAATAAATGGTAAAAATCCTCTGATACCATTCTACAAAGCTTTTGTATTAACCACTTTCTTCTTGTTGTTACATATCTATCATAGTATTTCCCACATTATGTAGTCTTCTTCTTTGTATTAAATTCGTCACCCACCAATGTCTCTTTATTTTTTTTTTTTTTAAGTAAATGAAACATAACGAGAAAAGCAGCTCTTGAAATCGCATTATCACTCTCACTGTCCCTAGTGTCGTTGAACCCTAGAGTAGTGAACAGTGAACAAGAATTATCGTTTACACCCCTTATTAAGAAAGAACGTTCTGGCTCTTGCTCTAGTTCTATGTTCTTTTGGTCTAAATCCACCCTTAGTCTTCTGGGCATAGAATAAAAAAGGTTTTTGTCTGGTCAGACGATATTTTCATCCATTCTTCCCTTAACACTCGGATTAAGTCACTTTTATTTCAAATTCTGTGTTTCTTGGTCTTCCAAGTACAATAAATGATACAGATTTTCTATAGGATTAACATCAGGTGACTGAGAGGGAGTTTCAAGCCTGTTTTAACATTATACAGCAACCATCCCTTCGAATGGTTGCATTCTTGGTCGAATGCTTAGAGTCATTGTCCTGATATTGGTCAAAAATAAAGTTTATTAGCACTACCGAACACATTACGATGCAACACGTCCACATACCTTTCTGCTTTCACGATCCTCTCAATAACTCTTAAATTTCCTAATTTAATGCCATACATTTCCAAACAATTACGCCCTCTCCACCATGCTTTATAATTGGGATGATGTTTTGAGTCTGAAGTACTATTTGGATTTCCACCAAACGAAACGTTTGCCATCTGATCCGAATAAATTGAACTTACTTTCATCACTGAAAATAATTGTTTTCCAAAACTCTTTCGTTTTTTGAATGTAAGTTTCGGCAAATGACAGACGCTGTTTTTTCACTTAAAGAATTTCTTTCATGCTGACCTCCCTTTCAAATTCGTATAGTTTGAGCACAAAACATCTTAATAGAAGTTGTTGCCAGGTCCGTAGATAAAGTTTCTGTGCTTGTAAATGGTAATTGTTTACTTCATAGACGATATATCACTTTCCATTTCATTTTTCACAGTGCTCCTTTGTTCTTTTATTTTTACGACATAGTGCACCATGTTAACATCCAACTTTAACGTACTAGCAATTCTCTTGTAAGTTAAACCATTTTTTTCGAAGTTGACAATTTTTTTTCGCACCGATAAAGGCAACTGACTTTTTTCAGACTCATTATTTTTAGTCAGGCCACAAATGCAATTGGACTACAGAATACAATAATACTTATCTCTAATATTTATTTCAACTATAAGGATGAGAAAATAATGATGTTTATAAGCAAGAACATTTAAAATCTTAATTACAGTGGAATTTACAATGGATCCCAAAAATATTCAGACAAGTATATTGCTATAAGTGTCCTATAAAAAAATATAATAAAAACGAATTTATTAGGGAAATTAATAAACAACTAGTACAACTATAAATTAAGTATTAAATAATTATAAATCCATATTATTCGTAAATTCATCAATAAAAAAGGTCAATTTATAAATTTAATCACAAAAATGCACGGACATTAATTAGTATCAACAAAAAAAATAACTGTATGAAAAACATAGCTTATAATTAGTATTTGGTATGACCACTTTTGACCTTAATCACATTTCCTAAACATATTTGAATGGATACTACCAATTTTTTAAAATAATTTACGGCGGCTTTATTCCATTCCTCTAATAACTTATTCTTTAAAGTTTCTTTATTAGTTGTTGCATGTTTTCTTATATTAGTTACAAATATACGACAAATATACAATTTGACAAAGATTTTCTGTATTGAGCTCTTCATTAACCTTTCGCCACACTATTTGACACCCATCTGAGCCAAAAATGTTGAATTTTGATTTATCACAAAATATAACGTCGTTCCAAAAATTTTCAGGCTTCAAAATGTATTCGTTGCAGTCGAATTTTAATATTTTTCTTATTTAACCAAGGCTTTTTCTGGGCCACAGGTCCATATTTTCGTATACAACGGGGTACGAAGGTTGCTATTTATGTATCCATAATTGCTAGGCGTTGCTAAGCGCCATCTGACATATACATCGTGAAGTTTGACATTGTTGACTGTATACGTACTCAGAACCTTTTGTCATACGTATGCTATTTGTGTTGTTTAGTGACTTGCGATGATTAACTATGACATTCGACGTGAATAACCTCAACAACAGTGCATCGATCACCTCACTTCGACTTTTAGCAATGAAGCACCATCTAAAACCACAGTATATCACTGGTTCAGTGAATTCAGTCGTGGCTGTCTTTCGCTCACGGCTGAATTTAAAGAAGGTCGTCCAAAATTAGTTATTGTGCCAGAAAATATCGATACTGTGCGCGAACAGATAAAGCAAAATCGTCATGTGACATAACGTGAGATTGAGCCATCCCTGGGCATTAGTGTGAGAAGTATACTAGATATTACATAAACAGCCATGAAAAATATTTATGCGCATAATTTGTTGGATTGGATTAGCATAATTTGACAATCGCTCGAAAAAAGGTTCAGTTCGATTGGTTCAAAGAAATTGGTTCAGTTCGATTGGTTCAAAAAATACAATCGTGGTACATTAAATGCCGTGTATAACATCTACACAAGTGACGAATATTTAATTTATGCGTATGAGACCGAAATTAATCAGCAGTTGACTATATGGGTCTTTCAAAATGAGCCAAACCCAACAAAAGTTGTTCATGCAAGAAGCACTTCGAAGCAAATGGCCGCCTGTTTTTTTTTTGGATAAATAGGAATGTGGCTACAGTGCCACTAAAGAATAGTAGAACGGTCAGTTTTGAATGGTACACAACCATTTATTTGCTAGAAGTCTTTGAAGAAATAAAAAAACAACCAGAGACGCAGGATCATTTTTAACACATCTCTCTGAACAACTCAATCGTCGTACAGTCATGATTTGATGTCCAATGATTTTGGTTTTGCACCCATCCGTAAAGAATAAACTATGTAGGCAACGATTTTCGACGCCAGAAGAAGCTGTTGATGTGTTCAAAATGCATGTTTTGGAGATACCTCAATCTAAATGGAAAAAGTGCTATGAAAAAAATTGGTTCAAACGTTTACAAAAAATTATATCGACCATCGCGGAGAATATTTTAGAAAACAGTAAAACCATTTTCAATAATAAATATTTGTTTTTTTTTTAAGTTAAGCATTGGTCTCTTTCATTTAATAATTTCCGACGGCCTGTTTACTTCTTCGGAAAAATTATGTCCTCATTTTTATAGCGTTGTAATAATCTCCTACCGTACTTTTACTTAACTGAAGTATTTGCTCAATTATTCGGTAGGAATTTTCCCATTTATAATGAAATAGCACTAATTGCCTATTTTCAGGACTATTCTTTTATTTATTTGGTATACGACCCATTTTAAGATGTCCCTTCGACATCATTGAGAAAGTAATTGACAGCTTTCTCAGATTTTGCCTTAAAATATTTAAACATATGTTTTGTCCATTATACCACCCTATTATACCAACCCCCTCTGTAATAAACAAAATTTGAAGATTACCACTTGTCTTAATGTGGATTCATCCAAATTTGTTTTTGGTCTGCACGTCCGAATGTTTTTGAGGTGTATAAAAACAATATTTGTTTTTTTCTTAAGTATTAAACTGATGTCTTTGTTATATCTTGTATAAAGTTAAAAGGAGGTAAAAACATTAAAATATACGTGAAAAGGAAATATTTTTTTACATAAATTAGAACTGCTAGAATGATTTTTTAAATACGGCGTCCGAATATTTTACACAGCGAATTTATGGAAAAATACATTGTTAATTAATTACAAAAGACCTGTCATTAATAAATAAATAAGTTATTAACCAAAAACTTTTTTTACCCACTGTATGTTACTTTCGTTCGTTCCTTAAAATTATTCTGCTTCTTTCTTTATTTAATAAAATAAAATTGTGCATCAATACTGTTTTCTTCACTATACCTCATGAATGTTTTATAGGTATCTTTGAAAATGTATTTTGTAAATGTTGTTGGAATGTCAGCTAAAAAATTGCAACAAAAAATGATGAATCACATTGCCGATAGAAATGAATAGTCTCTATTCTCGAACAGTTCAAGTCAGATATTATTTCAATACGGAACGAAAATATCTAAAAGTTATTATATGAAAATTATTTTTTCAATATTTGTATTCCGGTGGCTTTGGTGGTGTTCAATTGCAGTGTAAATAAAACAAATGGAACAAAATTGGATGGTAATAATTGGAAATTATTTGATTATTTTGTAAAAAGTCGTTTCGTATTTGATGATTAATATTTGCTTTTGCTAATTTCATTTATTTAATACTGTTTGCTGTTTTTCGTTGAAAATATATGCATATATTCACTTATTTCGTTAGAATATCGAAAATTAAATATATAGAACATATACTTATTTTGAGAGGGATTAATTGGTAAGAAAAATTTTATCATCAGCCATTTTGTCCAGAGTTATTTTATTTTGTATTTTATAAAACATTTTTTATCAGTTCTATTGGATCCTTCGGTGTATGTTATGATTTTAAATGATGTGGACTAATTTATTTTGGTCTATTTGAAGCAATAACTTGGTCGTTTCTTGATTTAACAATGTTTATTAAATATAGGGTGATTTTTTTTTGTGCGTCCGAACTTTATATTGAAATAAAACAACTAAATTAGATGCCTTGAAACTGTTTCTATTATGTGAAATAACATTCAATGGCATTAATGTTTGAAAACAATTTCGGGCCATCTACTTCTGATAAAGCGCATTCTGACAATCCAATTTCCGACAACTTTTTCAAGCAACTGGTTTTCTTGAAGATACTGGTTTATCGGCATAGACTAAAGATTTAACATAACCCCTAAGAAAATAATCTAGAGGCGTTAAATTACATGACCTTGGTCGCCAATTAACACGTCCGTTCGTCAAAATAATTTTATCCAGTGGCGGCGCGTGAGGGGGGGCGTTGGAACGCCGCCCCTCCGGCATTTTTCACAGTAAACAATTTTTCATAGCAAAACACCATCTTTTATTTCTTTTCAGTTTCTTTCATTTAACTTATTTTCCTGGTTCACCTCCTGTATAGCGTTTCAGGAGCACTAAAAGCAAAAGGAGGAAGGAGAAAGCAGAAAAAATCTCCAGCAGCACTATTTTCTTTTACGCCCACCCGTTTGAAAAATCCACTAGCCGCCACTGATTTTCTTACCGAATTTTGGTTTCTGGTTTCATCAATAAATCAGTTGTTGCCTTAGGGAAATGACATGTGGAGCCGTCCTGTTGTGTGTTCTGTGTGACCTTTATTTCCTATATAAGCCATAGATATTTTGCAAATGAAGTATAATAAAGTTTAAAATGTGACAATAGATGGTATATAATAATGGCCAACATTATGTTTTACAGAAAATAACACCAAAGTGGTACAAAGACACTTTTCACACTTTTCTACACTTTTAACATTTATGAATTGTATTTATATCTGATATTTTATTCTTTATATGTTATAAACATGTTTGCTCCACAACAGTGGAGTTAACATACAGTGAAATAATAGAATTTTAATTGAGAAATTACAAAATGTTTCCTTCTTTACAATTAACTGTTTAATAACGTTTCTTAATGACATCAAACTTCTATAAATTATTTTTCTGATATTGGTTAGGTAACTCTAAGAATGTCTCTATCAAATGCACTTAAAATTCTCGTGCTAGCCAACAATTAATCAAGATTTTTCTCTGTTTGTTCTTTTAAATAGCTCATTCACTTCAAGAGTTTTTTGAAGTTTCACTTCAAGACTGATGTGGCTCTAAAGCCTTCTCTTCTCCTCTGCCTTTTCTGATGTCCAACTATGAATAAACGTATCCCACAGATTCGTTCACCTATCTCTGCTCTGTGCTAGACATTTCCAGTGTAGCCAGCCGATTCGCTTCAAGTCATCCCTTCATCATATCTAGGCTCGAACTTTCGTTCTTCTCCCTAACCATGGTCTCTATTGCTGTATTGGATTATTCGATCTGTTGCCTCTCAATCTTACATTGATGCCAGCAAAATTCCACTTGTTTTCTCACATCCTCACAACTTTTGTTTTATGGAATTATCCGGAAAGTTCATTGAGATGTTTTTAAAGGATAAAGAAACGCAACTAGTAAATCTGGGAACTATCATTATGGTAGTTGATTACACTGTTTCTATTTGCAATTGTGAATAGCGGAGGTCAGTGTTGATGGTCTGGTTTCCTTTAAGAAGATCAAAGTGTATGTTCCTTTCAATCACACTAAATACAAAGCATAAGGTGCAGGCTGTGCAACCACTGACCCTGGCAACCTCCAGGCTCCAGAAATGGAGTCTCAGTTTTTTTTCAGTTTTTTTTCAATATTTCAGTTATCTACTATCTCACGAACCCTGGTGCGTAGATCTTATGCTTATTATGGCCTTTATTACTTCGATATCAGTGCTTGAAGGACGGCGGGAGCGATGCTGGTTTTCCAGGTCAAAATCTCCGCTTCTGAACCGACCAAACTACTTTTAACCCATAGTCTCCCCAACAAAACCATCCCTGTATTTACAGGAATTGAGTCATTTGACACAAATCTTGTTTTTTGTTTGCACAGCGTTCTTGCCCTTTTTGAAATAAAGACGTATTATGTGATGTAAATGCAAGTTATCGACTGGCATTTTCAATTTGAATTAACGTAACTACTTGAATGTAATTTTTTTCTTTATTTCGGTTTTTCGCCACGATCTAAAACTCAAAAAATATAAAAAATATCTGTTCTTATGAAAATAAAGAATCAGTTGTCAATGTAAGTATTATTGGCCTACACAAAAATATATTTACTTCGTCTTTTCAGAATTTATAGAAATTAATTTATTTTTAGATTCGGTTTGAAAACGGGAGGAGAATACTTCCCGAAACGTTAACGTTAAAGTTTGTATATTTTTTTAGAACATCTTTTATATTTTTAAAATTTTATTCGTTTTGGCAAATTTATTACAAAAAATAATCATTGAGAAATTTGTCTCCGTTTGGTTTTTTGGTTTTTACTCAGTGATTCTTTATTTACATAAGAACAGATATTTTTCATATTTTTTTGAGTTTTAGATCGCGGCGAAAAACCCAAATAATGAAAATCATTCAGACATTACTTAACTGAATGTAAATCACAGCGAATTAATAATATGTAAATTAACGTTACTAATATAATGCACATTTTTGTTTGCAAGGGTAAAAAGCGCAACAAATGGAAAATCTCTACGATCATTTCGGACAACCCGATACTGCGGATCCATTTATTTGGTTTTTGGTCTGACAATGTAACTCCTAACATTGATCTTTGCGTTTTTGTTATTTTATCCATGCTGGTCTTTGTATATGTCCATTGTTTTTGCGCCATTAATATATCTTGAGCTAAAATTGCTATCTTAGCAATACTGATCATCAGCAAACGTCAGACAATCTTTTTCTAGAACACAGTTAAATAAGATTGGCGACAGTCCATCCCCTTGTCGCACTCCAGCTTAAATTTCGAATGGGTCACCCATGAATTTAACTTTTGACCTTGTATTAGTTAGTGTTGCTATAATATATGGGCCTACAATATAGGGGCCTGTTGCTATAATATAATATAAATATAATAATTACCAGCGTGTTCAGGTCTAATTCTTGTTCTTTCAAGATTTAGAATAAAGATCCGCGGTCAATAGAATCATATGCTTTTTGAAATCCACAAATGTACTGACGAGATTTTTATTGAATAGTTTTTAATAGTTATTCTGGGCAGGATCTGCCCGGTAGATAAGCTGCTTGATATTCACTAATTTTAGGTTCTAACTGCCCCTGTGCTCTGTCTAATAGACATTGAGATAGAATTTTGTAACAAACTGGGAGAATAGGTATCCCTCTGTAGTTGTTTACATCCATTCTATGTCCTTTCTTATATAATGAATGGATTTTGGACCTGGACCAGCAGATTTTAAAAGTTCAGCAGTGATTCCATCTTCACCAGAAGCTTTTTTATTTTTAAGTCGTTTGATCTGCCTAATTATTTCATCTTCATTCGGTGGTAATGAAACTGGGTTTGTTTGTTTAGAGTTTAAGAGTTGGTAATCTGTTTAAGGGCTCAGGACAGTTTAGTAGTTGTTCAAAATACTTGACAAGTTTTTTGCAATTATCTTGATTATTTAGAGCTAATTGTCCGTTTTCCTTTCGGAAGCAAAAACTTTGGGGTTGATAGCCTCTTAATGTACTTTTAAATGTTTTGTAAAAATATTTAGTGTTATTTTTTTAAAATCTTTTTCTATTTCATTAAGTTGATTGTTTTCAATCCAAAAAGATGTTTATTTATTGTTATGTTATGTTATAGTTTATTTCTTAATTTCGGGTTAATACTGCTTGCTCGCAGAATTCACCCTATCACTGACGTTTTTGTAAAGGGGCCAATTTTAGGGGTGTGTTAATAATTTTTTGTTTCAGTTCTTGCCAGTTCTGTGCTGGTTGTTTATCAAACTCTTCTTTTAGGGTTTGTTTTATTTTCGTAGGGTCGAACTTTGGGATTAGTAGTCTCTTTTGAATAATATTTCAAGGTGTTCGGCTAAGTTTGATTCTAGTCAAGTAGTGATCCGTGTCTATGTTAGCTCCTTTCCTAACTGGAACATTCAAAATCTCTTTATAATTGGGGTACGAAATGGTAACATGGCCAATTTTAAATTCACCCATGTACGTGTTTGGGCATCTCCAGGTCTTCTGTTTTTTTATTTTCTTCTTAAAATAAGTTGACATTATTTTTAGATTAAACTGCGAACATAGTTTGACCAATCTTCTGCCATTATGGTTGGTCCATTTATGAACCAGAAAACTACCTGTTTTTCCGTACTTTCTTTCTAGTTGGGCGTTGAAATCAGCCAATAGGATTTTTACATGGTTAAAAGGAATTTTAGAAATAGTCTTTTCCAGAATTTCCCAGGGCTTATTTACTTTTTCAGGATTAAATTTATTTTCTTCGTTGGGAGATGTGGATTGATTAATGTATAGTTTTTGTTAGCGCACTTGAGGGATAGTGTCATAAGTCGATTATTTAGTGGCTGGACATTTGTTATTGAATAAAGAATGTTTCTTGAGATAGCGAAAGCAACATCGAGATGTGGTGTATTTTTGAGTATTCTTTTGTCCGTTTTACTTTTAAAAAGTCTGTAGGTGCCGAATTTCAAGGTGATATCATCTGTCAACCTGGTTTCTGCTGGTTTCCAGCAGAGCTAAAATTTGGATTTTTTGCTGATTTAATGTTTGCCCCAATTCACGTAGTTTTCCTGGGCTCAGGAGTGAGTTTATATTTACCGTTCTAAAGGAAGTTTTTGTTTTCGATTTGAGACGTTGGCCAGAGGTCTCCGACTACCTTTGAAAGATTTTGCGTTTAAGCCCGGACGCCCCAGAATCCGAAAGTCCGGTTGTTCCAGCAACGCTGGCAGAGGATTGTTTACCTCCTGGGGAAATTTTGTAATTACTAGAACGCTTCATCTTGTACTTGGAATTAAAAGTTTCATCCATGGTGGTTTAGAGGTTAAGACTGGAAGGGTTAGTTTCAGAAATTAAATCTCAGCCGCACTACTGGTGAACAGACGCTGACCGCTCAACCGCTTCATACAAATCAGACGCTAAGTGGGTTAATTTTTTTGATATAATTATTAAATTTAATAAAATTAAAATACTTTACTTTACATTAAATTTATAAACTATTGGATAAATTTGTAGAGGATATCAAGAAGTTGAAAGCAAAAGCGCAAGATACCCTACATGGGTCGGAGTCGGTGCGCTAGCTCTGCGTCTTTTCGTTCGTCATGACTTTTTACATGCGTCCTTGAATGCCTCTTGTTCAATAACGCATGCGTCTAACCTTTCAAAAGATGCACGCGTCTTGACGACCAAAAGTTGAACAAGTGTGGACATACCTTAAGGGTGTTTTAATCTCACTGTATGTCACATCCCAATACATATCCACAATTTCTTTTGAAGAAAATGTCGACGTTTTGTCTTACCAAATCAAACTTTTTTTACGAAATTTTTCACTGAAATCAATTTCAATGAAATTTAAATTCTGTAAACTAGCTATAAATACTTTTATCGAATGCTGTTTCTCATCAAAAGCCGAACAAACACATTCGATGCGGTTTTTTTAAGTTAGATCACATTCGAAATCGTAACAAATTATTGCCCGAAAATTAAATTTATTCTCAGGTTTTATTTTTAAAGAGTTGTAAATAAAACTATGACATCTTTTTAATCTGTCAATGCTATTTACCATAAAAGAATTAAATTTTACGATGGTGATATTGACGAATCATCTACATATGTGGGCAGGAACTTTAACAGTATCGTACCTCTATTTCAAATGTTCTTTATAAATATTGCTAAAGTAACTATTTTATTTATTTTATTTATTATCATGCCTTCTGCGGTGAGGCTCTTTTTTAAGTGATTGTCTTGCTGTATATTTCTTTCTCCCGTTCTATCTCTTATCCCGTTCTATCCTATGTTATCTTGTTGGTTAATACCTTGTGACTCTATTTTACAGCCATTTTGTTTCTTCTTCAATCCCTTCAACCTACCTTTTTCTCGGCCTTCCTCCGGTGGCGGTTCGTAGGGGAAAACAGATACGGCACGTATAACCAAATTTTGGAATTGGGATATGGAAATGCGTCGCAACCAAAAATTTTACATTTCTTGGTATATACGCACAATACGCTGTGTAGCAATATGAGTGTAACTCTCAGATATCAAATTTTCACATAGGTACCTAGATAATAAAATTTTGCTGAACTCACCATAGGACCATGAGTATTAAATCTGTTTGTAGTTGAATTTCATCCTCCTGAATTTCTGAACAGCAAAGTGGTCGATAACTTGATCATTAAAATTTGAAATTGACTTCACAAGTTTTTCTTCAATAGATCCCTCAGGGGGTCCTGGAGGTGCTCCTCCGGGACGCGGGGTGTGACGTCCCCGAGGTCCCCAGTCACGTCGTGTGTATGTCCTGTTCTGTCTCCTTTCTGTCATAGCCCTTAAGCCAAACAGTTAGCCACCGTGGTGATGGCTGCATGGCACCTGAGGGGATCAGGTGTCGCGAACGGTGCCTCTGGGGTACCTCCCGTCCCCCCAGAGTACTTAGGGTTGCCAGGGTATGGGGCACTGCTCTGGCCGACTTGTATTTCCTCCATTCTCGTGGGAACCACATGACTTCAAAATTTAACTTTCCTCCCCTTAGCGGGTCCAAAAGACCCAGAACTGAGTCCCCGGCATCGCCGGTTATGTTTGATAAGTTTTTTTGTAATAAAACTAAAGAATGAATCTGAATCTTTTTAACAAATGTCTCCATTTTTAATACACAAAGCGTTACTAGCTCAACTTAGAACCCTGTCTGATACCAGAAAGCAAAGTGATGGCACACTATTGATAGAAGTTTCGAATGAAAGACAATCTTTAATGGCAGCTAAACTTAATAAACTCCACACTTTTGACGTAGAAGTCTCTCCGCATTCCTCCCGTAACATCATCAAGGGCACCGTTACCTGTTCTGACTTAGCCAACTGCACAGATCAAGAAATAATAGAAAATATGCAAGACCAAGGAGTTATCGGTATTCATCGTATTTCTCCTAAAGGCTCTGATCAGACTTCAGCTAAAACACTGCTAGTTCTCTCGTTCAAGACTCATTCCCTTCCAGCAAGGGTTAATGCAGGATGGTACTCCCTTCGCGTCCGACCATACATTCCACCTCCGCTAAGATGCTTCCATTGCCAAAAATTTGGACATACCGCCACTCGCTGCTCCTCTCCAGAGATCTGCCCTTCTTGTGGTCATTCTAGCTATAGCGAAGTTCCTTGCACTCTTCAACCTATATGTGTTAACTGTCAAGAATCTCACTCCCCCAGATATAAAGGTTGCCAGACATACCGCAGAGAATTTGAAATCCAAAAGATAAGGGTCACAGAAAAGCTTCCTTATCCTGATGCTAAAAGGAAGTTCTACTCACTCCACCCAAGCCTCAACATTTCATACAGCAATGCTGTCACAAACCACCTCGCAGCCATTCCAAGGTCCACTGTATCGGTCTCCACGCAGTGCGACATTCCTTCCCTCACCAATCCCTTAACCCCTATCACAAGTTCTCAAACCCCTCCCTCTCTCCTCACACCCCCCTCACTTTCACGAAAACCAACACCCCCTGCACCTCTCTCACAACGATCCTCTCTTCATTATACACAATCTCCAAGTCACAATCACATCAGGAAACCAACCACTTCAACTACCCCACTTTCTCTACCCACTCCTAGATCATCAGGAGTTGAAAAATCATCCAACAAAACACCTCAGGCACCAGACTCAATGGGTGCCAAAAAACTCCCATACAAATACAAAATACCCTCCAAAGCCCGATCTAATACAGACCCCCTCTCGAGATCCTCTTCGGACTCCCCTACAAGGAGTACCCTTTCCAATAAAAAATCGGGGAAAAAGGAAATCAATCCTTCCAAACAAAGACCTCCTGACTCTGTTCAGGACATGATGATGGACGATTTCTCTGATCAGCATATTCGAGACCTTCCACCTAAGTGAACCATTAACAAGAACTAGATAATCATTAGATCTTACTCCACCATCTCTTTAGATCTTACTCCACATTTTCAAACTTACCTTCACCCTAATACAATGGAATCTTGGAGGTTTCGCCACCCATATCGATGAGCTCAAGCTCATTTCTTCGCAATACAATCCTCTAGTCCTACTCCTGCAGGAGACAAACTTTAAACCTAACCACACGTACAGGTTCAAAAGTTACAATATGTTTAGAAAGGACAGAACCGATGCTGCTAGGGCCTCCGGCGGAGTAGCCATTCTGACTCACCCTTCGATAGACTGCTCTCCAGTTCACTTAAACTCTCCATTGGAAGTAATCGCCATCCGATTAGAACACCAGACGGCTCTCACACTTTGCAGCATCTACCTTCCCCCTGCCTCCCCCATATCATATGAGGATTTGCAGGACGTAATTTCTCAACTTCCCCATCCTTTTATATTATGCGGAGACTTCAATGCACACAGCCCATCCTGGGGCTCAACCCACACAGATCCTCGCGGTCAATGGATAGAAAACATTTTACCAAACACCTCCACTTCCATCTTGAACTCCCCAGTACCCACTCACGTTTCCTTATCAACAGGATCACTTTCCTCCATCGACCTTTCACTCTGCTCCCCAAATCTTTTCTCGGATCTACAGTGGAGCCCTATTGGGGATCTACACGGCAGCGATCACTATCCTCTCCTAATACATTTCCCTTCTCATCACAGTCAATCCCCACCTAAACTATTATACAATTTCCGCAAAGCGAACTGGGACAACTACAATTCCTCTTTCCCTCTCCAAAAAATAGTGTCCGGAGACCCTGATCACAACATTTCTGTCCTGGTACAGAACATCAAGACGGCTGCCGAAAAATCTGTTCCCCACTCAGAACACAATCGCCATCGTCGTCCCGTACCATGGTGGAACTCACAGGTTGCTAGAGCTATAAGGCACAGAAAGAGCTCCCTCAATAGGTTCAAACACCATCCTTCTCCAGAGAACTTTATCGAATTCAAACGAGCTAGGGCTGCTGCCAAAAGAACAATTCTAGCGGCAAAACGAGCCTCCTGGTCTTCGTTCGTTAGCTCCATCGGTCCTCAACAATCAACTACCATATTCTGGAAAAAGATCAAGGTCTTCAAAGGAAGACCAACCAGTCACATCCAGGGCTTACTGCACAATGGAACCTGGATCACTTCTGACATAGACCAAGCTGAGTGTTTTGCCGACCACTTCACTTCAGTCTTCAGAAACTCAGGCCACTCCCTAGAATTCATCAGATATAAAGAACAAAATGAGTTCCCTCTCAACTTCAGTGAACCCCAACCCTCTCACTACAACCTTCCCTTCACTCTAAAAGAGCTACAATGGGCTTTGTCCAAATGTAGACCAAGTGCTCCAGGCCCCGATCTAATACCCATTCCTCTAATCCGACAACTACCTCCCTCAGCTATCCAATTTGCTATCCAATCCTCGAAATATATAATGACATCTGGATCACCGGATCTTTCCCATCTTCATGGCGAAACTCCATCCTGATACCTATCCATAAACCTGGCAAACCCCGTACTCTTACCTCAAGCTACCGCCCAATATCTCTGACCGACCACTTGTGCAAAATCCTCGAACGAATGGTGCTCAGACGGCTATCCTGGCTCTTGGAGAAAAACTTTCCTCTTGACAAACATCAACTAGGATTTCGCCCGCATAGATCTACTCTAGACCACCTAGTTGCTTTCGACCAGAATATCAAGGAAGCATTTATACGAGGTTACCACCTCATAACCGCTTTTTTGGACATGAAGTCTGCTTTTGATACTGTATGGTGATACCAAATCATCAAGTCTCTGCACCTTTGGGGTTATCGAGGCTCATTAATAAAATTCATTCACAACTTCATGACCAACCGCCTCTTCTCTGTCAG
This sequence comes from Cosmopolites sordidus, assembly GCA_031761425.1. Classification (NCBI taxonomy): domain Eukaryota; kingdom Metazoa; phylum Arthropoda; class Insecta; order Coleoptera; family Curculionidae; genus Cosmopolites; species Cosmopolites sordidus. The sequence goes on from JARFXV010000908.1 coordinate 171,632, forward strand.
AATCAGAGGTCACATGTCCTCTTATCATCCACAAGAGAATGGGGTACCGCAGGGATCCGTCCTTAGCCCCACCCTATTCAATATAGCAGTTAATAGCATCTCTAAAATCTTCGAAGGTATGCGGACGACGTTCTGTTTTATTATTCCTCCCACAACCCGCGCGTCTGCGAGAGAAGAATCCAGAGTGTCCTCGGTGAGCTCTCTACTTGGTCCACCCGCTCCGGTTTTAACTTCTCCCCTGAAAAATCCAACATCGTACATTTCTGCAGAAAAAATTCTTGCTCTAGACTCCAATCTTTCACATTCCTAGATCGGGATATCCTAACTCAATCCACCGGTAGATTCTTGGGCCTAACATTTGACTACCGCCTAACCTGGAAGGCTCATCTCATTGATCTAAAATCTAGATGCATTAGATCTTTAAGCCTAATAAAGTTCCTCGCTCACTCCACTTGGGAACCTGACTATCGCTCACTATCGCTCACTTCGCTCACTACCTTCCTTAGTCAAATCCCTTGTTAGAGGACAGTTACAAAATCACTGGCCTATTACAAGGACACAATAAGCTCAGAGAAGTTAAAACCACCTACTTCCTCAACAATTTTCCAAACTTCCCCTGTAAAAGAATCTCCACCATCTGGTTCAGGATAAGATCGGGACATTGCGCTCTCACTCACCAGCACCTCTTGAGGAACGACCCTTGTCCTACCTGCTCCTCTTGCGGTGAACCTCTGACCGTCCGCCATTTTCTTATATAATGTCGCGCCATATCAAACGTCAGGACCAGACTTTCCTTCCCCAGTGACCTCCCAACTCTTCTCCGACCCGGCTCCCTGGATGCTCTCCTCCTCTATCTAAGAGAAATATCCATCATTGATCACATTTAGTCGCCGCTATCGCTCCACCTCTCCCACATCTCTCATCATCCATCCTCTCCATTACGCGTTCACCCCACCATCATCCAAAAACATTCCCCTTTTCTTTAACACTTGCCCTTCTTTATCAAACCCAGAACCCCAAATCTCTAATGTAATCGAACATCCGTCGTAGTCATTCAAATGGTCTCAATTAAAGGACACACTGTGGTCGCTAAATGGTCTCTGTCACCGATGCGACCTTCATCCTAATATAACTAACTCTTCAATAGATAGTATTGCTAACGCGCATAGCCGTTCCTGATCCATTCGCTTTCCACAGTCATCATAGAGACGGTACACAAAATAGTCAGCAATTCTACAGATTCACTAAATGTTGATGTTAAATTGTTTTGGATAAACATATGTAACAGCGGCACAGCCCCACTGTGTTTCATAAAATTGTCCCAAGCGTATATTATCGAGAGTTCATTTTTTAATTTTAAGTAATTTATGTTTGCAAACAGGTTACACACAATTTTAATGTCTTCATTTGGAAAGACGTCTCGATATTTACCAAATTTTTCAGTTTCAAATAAATTTGCAACAGTTAGGTAGGTATACATCGAAACTAAAACGTTTATGAACTTGTATGGTTAAGGTATCACAGATTTCTTTGCATATCCTGACATTCGGTTGGGGTCCTCCTTGTCAGTAACTTTCCGTTTCTTTCTGCAATTCTCTATGATCGTTGTAGATTCTTCACCAGTTCAGTTGCAAAATTCTTGATTAATTTGTATATATTTATCTATATTGTCTCTAATATTTTGAATGACTGTTGAAAAAGTTACCAAATTATTCTTAACTTTAAGTGCATCTAGTTGCCTGCTTTGCAGTTGATCAAAGAGAATGTCGCAGTGAGATATTATTTTATTGAAGAAAAAGAACCAAAATTTAAAATTATCATCCACCAAATAATTTATTAACCCCTGAGTTTGATTAATAAAATTTTTACCCGACTCGGTGTCCATAATTTCTTCATGGCGTGTTTATAATTCTTCTTTGTAAATGTAAACAGTAGTCACACATTTAGACGTAAAGTTCCATCTGGAAAGGGCCGCACGGGCTAGACGCTGTTCAGAACAGTTGTCCTTTTGGTGCGGGAAATGCAGACAGATTTGCAAAAAACACCTTTACACCTTTACAACTTTTTCTATAGTACAACACCTTTCAATTATTAGATTTATTTGGTGATTTTTGATGACAATTCGGTCCTCAAATATTAATGTGACATTAGTTATTATTCATATGTTGCACTGAATTCATCTTCACTATTGTAATCGTTTAAAACATTCACTTTGCAATCACTCGAAAAGTCGAAAAGCGCGATGTTAAAAACTCCTGACTATTGAGAATGGGACAGCGCTCAAGATATGACGTTATAAATGCGTTTAATTTCCGGGTTACTAGCAAAGCATGCATTGCTGTCTTTGTTTTTCGCACGTGATAGTAAAGAAAACAGTAGCGGTAGAAACTTGCTTGTGCCCAAAGCACGTGTTCTTTTATCGGTGCGCTTCGGCAACCCAAGACCTATTTCATTACCGTGAATGACATTATGAATGTTAGACTATAGAAGTCGCTAAAAGCGTGATCATATACAGAACAGAGAATAAATTAATATAAAATCTGAAATTATTTTTTCCACTTCATTTTATTGTTTTATTTTTTTTTATTATTTTTTAAGGTAGGGCACGTGCCCACGTGCTTTTATGGACCAACCGTCACTGCCATCCTCTTTAATTTTCCCTGGTTGCTTTTGTTTTTTACACTGCAATTTACCTGGCATTTTGATCAGGTCTGAACTATCTAAATTGTCCGACTAGCAATTTTTTATTTATTAGCTTTACTTTTAGGTTCCTTCTGTGTTCTTCATTTCTTATTCTCGATCTTACGTAAGAATCGCATTTCCATTGCATTAATTCGTGGCTTTTTTTAGCCAATGTCCATATCTCACTACTCTTTCTTTCAAATTGAGCTGGTTTTTTAATTCTTGAATAAAACACAAAATTTGCATTGATTTTAAAAAACTTTTTATTGATAATGGAAGCATAGTGTATGACGTTTAAGAACGAAAGACAATATCTGGTAAATGACCATCTTTTGCAGCTCTACAGACGTCGACTGTTTTGTCAAAATTTTGTTTATTAACATATCCACCAATTTCAAAATATACTTTATCTGAAAAGATGTTTTTTTGAGAAAAATCATGTGTTTGTTCTTTGATACAATTGACAAATGAACGACGTTTTGAATGATCCTGTGGCTTTAGTTCTTATGTTTGAATCTTATATGCCTTCAGAGCTATATCATTTCATAAAATACGCTATGTTGTGGATTCACCAAGTCCAAATGGATGTGAACGTCAACTAATGGAAATTTTTGTTTCTTCACCAGCACTTTTACGTACGAAATCAATATGCTCTTGTGAACGACTACTACGACTATATATTGCGCTTATTTTTTCTTCCACCGAACAAGTTTCTTGAAATGTTTAAACGATTCGATTGATAGTACTTTCAGATGGACGATTGTGCAAACCGTAAATATCACGTAATTTTTTAAAAACATTTTTAATTGAATGCTCATTTTCCTAAAATAATTCAACAATTTTGACGCGTTGTATTGTGTAGGACTCCATTTTTATAAATGTCATACATTACACTTCCGAAATGAAATTAGACTTCAGAGATGAGTCAGATTCACAATGCTATCTGTGTCTTATTCAAGAATTAAAAAAACAGCTGAATGTGAAATACCCGGTTATAAAATGTCGTTGGTCATACTATTTTTCTTACTGCTCCTGTCTTTATATACTTTGATATTTCTCGCTAGTTTAAAAATGTGTTCCTATTGAATAGTTATGTGTTTATATTGAAATTTTTTCCTGCTTTTCCTATTCTCTCATCCATTAATTTTTCTATTTTGCTATTACTTTCAATTATCGTTCCTAAATACTTATATTTTCCTACTTGTTGTCTTTCATTGTCTTTGAATCTTACTTTATGTATTTCCTGTTCTCTTAATGTAATACTACTTTTTGTTTTATTTACATTTATTTTCATAATTATTTCATGTTATGTTATAAATCCTTTTCTGCGTTAGCTATCAATTCAATATCGTCTGCGAACATTAATTCCCTCAACTGTAATCTTCCATTATCCCAACTTTAAGGTTATCATTTCTGTTTTCGCTTCTTTTGTGGCTCCGTCTAACACTATTGAATATAATATACGTCTCAAAACACATTTGTTTCATTCTTATTTTCATTATATATTGTTTTGATTCTAAAGTAAGTACAAAATATATAATTTATCTTGTCATATTTCTCTAGATACTGCTTATAAGGCATCCGTTTACTTTGGATGCTTTTGTTGTTTGTCTTCTTATTTTGTAAGATTTTGTTTACTGATTGTAGTTCTTCTCTCCATTGCAGGGTAATTAGAGGACATTATATGGTCAACTGCTTTGCTTTGTAATTTATGTTGGCCTTTTCGTGGAATTTTGCTTATGATTAGATAGTTTTGAAAATATGAAATCGACTATAGATCGACTTTACTAATCTCAATCAGTATTACCTCGCCTATGTAACAAACCTATCTTATGTGATCCCATTCTGTAATTTTCAAGCTTTTCAACTTCTCATATTATTTCGTTCATTATCATGTTAGAAAATGATTGGCTAGGAGAGTCTCCCTGTTTTATGCGTGCTTTTAGTTCCACTATCTGATGCCACTCTGGATGTTAGAATTTATGTTTTGTTATATTTATTTAAATGCTTTATCAATTTTATAATGTTTCCATTTACATCCTGATGTCTTAATAGTGTCAGAATATAATTTTTCTCAACTCTATCAAAAGCCAAGTTTAAATGTACGATTAATCTTCATACCTACGAATTTTTCAGGCAATTCAATATAAGTAGGTGGGTTTATTCTATTCAATTTGTTTCTCAAGTCGGTTGAACAATAAATGTTGCGTCTATGGTACAACAATTTTTTGAAATTCCTGTTTTTTTTACTCAATTCTACTTTGCTTTCTAAGCTGTTTTTTGTAAAAGCAGTTAATAATTTCATTATAGTGTTAATAAGGCTTATAACCCTGTAGTTTTCTTTTGGTATCCCGTGTTAAAAATGGGCAATATTTCATTCCATTTAGTTGGGGCTTGTCTAGGTTTTTTTTACCGAAACCCTTTGGATATCGATATGCATATGGATATGGTGTTTTTGGTGTTTGTTCTTCAGGTGTTTGATATATACTTCACCCGGGCCTGGTGGCTTTTTTTTTTAAATTTCTCTATTCGCTTTTGTAGCTCTTTTTTAAATAGTAATGTTTTTCTATTTTCATAATTCAATTCTTGGTTAGTATCTTCATCCTTCTCTCTTCACAGTTTTGAAACGTATTTAGTCAATTGCTTTTCTGTGCTCTCTGTTGCTCCCTTACTTTATTCCGACTAATGAAATACATGTAGCGTATGTATTTCACAAATTTGTAAAAATGTTCTAATGTTTTGTGTTTTTTATGGTTAAAATTACTTTTTGTTCATCTTCATCCTTTTTCCTCTGGTTCCTTGTAAGATTTTTTTTCATCAAAATATATCAAAGTCGACATTTATTTCCAATCAGCAAAGTATATTTTCTAATCGATTTCATAGTAATGTTTATAACAGAAATTTTAATATGTCTTATATTTTTAATATGCCTGCCAATAACATCAGAAATACCGCGTTCAAAATAAACACATATACAAGAAAAGTTACCAAATTAGTTTCTAAACATCTATCAAGAACAAATTATATTAATATAGCTTTCAAAACAAATAATAGTCTCAGACGCCTCATTAAAAATAATAAAAACCACACAAATTAACTAGATAAATCAGAAGTTTATTTAATTGAGTGCTGTTCGTGTCTAAAAGTCTATGTTGGGCAAACCCGAAGCTCTTTTTCCACTAGGCTCAATGAACATGAAAGAAGTTATATTAAGGAACAAAATAATTCTCGTTCTGAAGGTTAGCATCTTTTAATGTTAAAAAATCACACTTTCAACGATAATTTTAAAATGTTACATACTGAAAATAAATTGGGCCTTTTGCTAAATCACCAGGTAAACTTGAATTATTCAGCCTTGACAAATTTATATCGCGCATGTAGACATAAAGAAAAAAATGGAATATTCCACCATCATCATTTATGGTATTATTAGATCGATGATTAGTTTAGGTTGCAACTACTTTGTTACTGTTCGTATTTGAAAAGCCAATGTGTATCGAAACAATAGTTTGTTTATTACAAAAAAACTTGTCCAAGATTTCCGCTAATAACACACATTCCCAAAGCAAAAAAAAAACACACAAAGCAAGTTTGGGTATTATACTACCATGCCATTTTCAATCGACTTAATCCCAATCAATCGACAACAAAAGATCGTTACATCAAAAGAATACCTACATTCTCATTACTGTCCAATTGATGCAACTTTACAGTGCCCTTTAGTTTTACAGTAACATTATATCTTTTTACTATAAATTGTGTTTTAAATTTCCAGACTTCTTTAGGTTAGTAAATTTCTTAAGTAACAAAATACTTTTAGAAAAATTTAACAAACCCAGAACAGATCGTTGTCACCTTTCTTTATACAAACGAATAGAAAAAATAAGAAATAAATATAACTAGACCATCCGCACCAAAACAATTTTTTTATTCAAAATTTTAAACTACATACCTTTTTCCGTCATCTTTCTCCATCTCGTTTAAGAGGTCTTGAACCTCCGGATGACCATTTGCTACGTCAGTTTCCTTCTTTCCGTAATATCTAAGCTCGAGGGGAGTGATCAGTTTCGAAAGGAACCATTTAGCTCTGGCGTCGGGGTCATCGGATGGAACGGCCACGTTGGTGCGGGCGAACGGCGCCTCTTCTCCACTTCTTTTCCCATGGGCTGTAATTTTTTTTATTTTTAGATAGTTTGCGACAAATATCTTGAGAGCTTCTTTCATAGACAATTATTTTATATAGGAAATTTTATTTGGATAATTTTATTTTTTTTATAGCGCTTACTTTAATCTTATCAAAATATTAAAGTTGACATGGAAAAATAAAATTTTACTACCCTCAGCTATACTGGAGAACAAAAAATGCAACACTACGAAAAATTAGTTTTATTGAATTAGTTATGTAATTTTTGTGTACACCATGATGATATTGCGCAATATAAATAAAAGTTGATGAATTTCACTTGCATTTGATACAGAAAAATTAATTAAAAGTAAATCCATCAAAGTTATTAAAACATTGTAACTCTGTGAGACTTGGACCGAATTAGAAGATGATCTATGTATTTTTGTCGCAAAGTTTTCCAGGCACGCGCTACATATGGTACGACTGGTGACTGGATACTGGTGACTGGATACTGATATCAACCCGTATCAATCTACTGCAGGATGAAGGTCTCTTCAGCATGTTTGTAACTCTCGCGGTCCTGAGCTTTCCTCTGCCATTCGGGTCCAATATACTTAAGTATGTCATCAGTCCATCGTGTTTTCGGTCTTCTCCGTGGACTTTTGCGATCAAGCGGTATCTTTTATCCCATCGCCTCACTACATGGCCTGCCCACCTCCATATCAACTCCTTTATTCCTCCAATGGTGTCACTCACCTTCGTTTGTTATCTGATCCATGTGCAATTCTTTCTATCCCGTTTAGTAATGCCATCTTTCCATTCCCCTCTATGCTACCCAAAGTTTCACTTCCGAATGTCATAACGGGCATGACACACTGATCAAAGACTTTCCTTTTTAGTAAATTGGGAGTTTGTCAACACTATGTTGAGGCGCCTATCAAATACCTGCCAACCATATTTAACGCGTCGTTCTTCCCCCCAGAGGGTGTCCCCTTTCATTGAAAACTTCTGCCTAAGATATATGGTTCTCCAGCCCTTTGCAGCTCTTGTATGCGTGTTCGCAGCTCCTCTGGGTCTTGAGAAAGAAGAACGATATCATCTGCAAATCTAAGATTGTTTAAGTATACACCATTGATCCTTATTCCATCATGTTCCCAATCCAGTTTACGGAATACTTTTTCCAGGGAGGCTGGAACCCCTTGGTTAAGCAATGCATCCATTAGTGCCTGCTTTGAGATTGAATCAAATGCTTTTTCATAATCGATAAAAGCCAAGCACAGTGGCGTAGTGTATTCGTTGTGTCCTTCTCTGACCTGCTATAAAACCTGAATGTGATCCATTATATTGAATCCACTTCTTAATTCTGCTTGCTCTCTTGGTTGTGCGTCATTAAGTTTTCTTAGTTTTCATTTGGATATTATCTTGTTGGAAACTTTCTACACCACTGATGAGGAGGCTTATTGGACGGTAGTTGTTTAAATCTTTCTGTGCTCCTTTTTTTATGTAAAAGAATGAGTTCTGCATTTTTCCATAAGTTGGGTACTTTTTGTTCTTTGAGGCATTTTGGGTATAATTTTGTTAGTGTCCGACCACCAGTTTTTAAAATGTCCACTGTTATACTATTCTTTCCTGGTGCCTTGCCATTTTTCATCGAGTCTATAGCCTTTTTCACTTTCTCCACCAGGATATTCGGTACTTGTTCTTCAATGGGCATTGTTGTTCTTACCTGGTTCTGATTCTCATATAACTATGAATAAAATCTTTGGACAACCTCTAACATTCTCGTCTGTTTCCTGCGCACTGTACCATCCTCATGCGTTAAGGCATAAATTTGTGTCCTTTTCTTTCTCAGTTTCTGTTTGGCCTTGTTAATTCCCCTGTTTTCTTCTAGAGTTTTTTGTACTAGCTGCATGTTCAACCGGCGCGTTTTCTCTGGAATACGTTTTTTTTAAATAATTTTTCAAAGCTCAGCGTACTCGGCCCTGCCAAAAGGACTGTCTGCATTCTTCATTGTCCGACGTTTTTTCATTAAATTAATGGTCTCATTGGAGATTTTTGACTCTTTGAAACATTTATCTTCTAAGGCAATTGAAGCAGCCTTTTCAAGCACATTGTTGGCTATCTGTTTATTTTGGTCTGAAATTTCTATGTCCTCCGGGTCAGCACAGCAAAGCAAAGCGGTTCGACAAAACAATTTCCAAATCTCTGCGCCTCTGCAGCAGCTTCCCAGAATACACTGCCCCTTTTTGATCCTATCATTCTTTCTCGCTCGTTTCGGCACTTTATCCTAATCTTTGCTCATACCATTCGGTGGTCAGTTCCCACATTAAAATTATTAATAACAGTACAATTGCAAAATTTGGCTTTAAGGTTTGTCATGATGTAATCAATTTTACTTGTGAGTCCAGATGGATTTTTCCATGTCCATTTTCTGTTGATCTTTTTCTTATTAAAACGAATTCATAATATAGAGTTCTTGTCCAGCTGTCAACGGTTCCAACATGTCACCTCTATTGTCCCGCTCACCATTTCCATATGGGCCAGTTGCATTTTCACCAATTCTTGTTTTTCCGATTCCGGCATTAAAGTCACCCATCAGGATTTTATACCTGCGCACTTCTCCTTGTCTAAAAGTTGGGCCACATCATCATAAAATTCTTCAATTTCTTTATCCCTACAGCTTAGAGTTGATGCATAAGCTTGGACGATTTGAAGGTTAAACTTTTTATTCAGCTGAATGACGCATTGGACTAATTGGTCAGATATACTATCAAATTTTACTACACTATCTTTCAGCTTTCGGTTAATGAGGAATCCAATTCCCCCACATCGTCCATTCTCCGTACCTCGATTGTAAAGTACGTGACCAGTTGGTTTTAGTTTGACTAATTCTTCGTCCTTTCTTCGTATTTCACTGAGCCCAATAATATACCAATGTATGTTGTCAAGTTTAATTAACAGTTCTTGCAGTCGGGCCTCCGTTTTCATTGTCCTTATATTAAGCGTAGCAATGTCAATATATATATATATATATATATATATATATATATATATATATATATATATATATATATATATATATATATATATATATTGTTATCCTCGTACTGAACTCAGCATCTCAGCCTAAGCTGGTCTATATTACTATTAGCAGCCTCTTTTGAATAAGTTTTCGAGGTTTTAAGCTAAGTTTGATTCCTGTCAAGTAGTGATCCGTGTCTATATTTGCTCCTTTCCTGACGTGAACATTCAAAATCTCTTTATAATTGGGGTACGAAATGGCAACATGGTCAATTTGAAATTCACCCATGTACGTGTTTGGACACCTCCAGCTCTTTTGTTTTGTTATTTTCTTCTTAAAATGGGTTGACATTATTTTTAGATTAAACTGCGAACATAGTTCAACCAATCTTCTACCATTATGGTTAGTCCATTTATGAGCGGGAAAACTGCCGACTGTTTTCCTGTACTTTTTTTCTTTCCCTAGTTGGGCGTTGAAATCACCCAATAGGATTTTTACATGATTAGAGGGAATTTTAGAGGTAGTCTTTTCCAGAATTTCCCAGGACTTATTTCCTTTTTCAGGATTAGATTTATTTTCTTCGTTAACTGGGAGGTGTGCATTGATTAATGTATAGTTTTTGTTAGCACACATGAGGGATAGTGTCATAAGTCGATTATTTACTGGCTGGACATTTGTTATTGAACCAAGAATGTTTCTTGAGACAGCGAAAGCAATACCGAGATGTGGTGTATTTTTGAGTATTCTTGTGTCCGTTTTACTTTTAAAAAGTCTGTAGTTGCCGAATTCCAAGGTGTTATCATCTATTAATCTGGTTTCTTGCAAAGCTAAAATTTGGATTTTTTGCTGATTTAATGTTCGCCCCAATTCGTGTAGTTTTCCTGGACGCAGGAGAGAATTGATATTTACCGTTCCAAAGAAAGTTTTTATTTTCGGTTTCAGACGTTGGAAAGATTTTGCGTTTAAACCCGGACGCCCCAGAATCCGAAAGTCCGGTTGTACCAGCAAAGCTGGCAGAGGATTGTCTACCTCCTGGGGTAATTTTGTAATTACTAGAACGCTTCATCTTGTACTTTGAATTAAAGGTTTGAACCATGACGGTTCAGAGGTTAAGACTGGAGGGGTTAGTTCCAGAATTTAAATATCATCCGCACCACTGGTGAACAGATGCTGACCATTCAGCCGCTTGATACAAGTCAGACGCTAAGTGGATTTAGTTTTTTTTTTGCCTTGGTTCGGGGCTGCTTATTTTGAGATATTCGCAGCTGTCCATTAATATCTAATGGAACTTTCACTATCCACCACCCGTGATCCGTCCAGTACCTTAGGCGAGGTATACTGGAATATATATATATATATATATATATATATATATATATATATATATATATATATATATATATATATATATATATATATATATATATATATTGGGTTCATAATATGCTATGTAGTGAAAATATTATCATTGTGATTGATATGAAGGAACCTAGTTATTATTTTTGACTGTAAAAAATATTTCTTAAATTTAGAAATACATTTTATTACGACTGTTCTATGACAAAATTAAATAATCTTAAGAGTACTTAACAAAAAGAATAAGCTGTAATTCTTGCTTTAGGTAATTAAAACGTGTAAAACTTTTACACAAGTTTTTAATTGTTTCCAGGAAATCTTTCACTCAAGTTTTTAAGACAACTCTAAGTTCCTTTTCATTTAGTGTTTGTTTAGCGTTAATTATCGCCGATATGAAACCCTACTGTTTTTTATGTAATGCTGTGGTTGGCGGGAAAAACCTGATCTTAATTTGCTCTGCTTCATATCATTTATACACAGTTCAACATCAGATTCTAACTTTCCAAATGCAGCCGTATATGTTCCAGTTTATGATCGAAAATAGGTATTTATTTTGTTGTATTCTTTTTGATACCTATGGCGAAATTACTCGCTTCATCACGCAGCGTCAGATTGAGCATCAGTTCATTTGACCAAAGCATTTTGGTTTGAATAAATCAGAATCGTACGATTTTGTAGGGAAATAAAAAAATTGTACTTTTTTCTTAATTCAACTTTTTTGATGGATTGAAATATTTCAAAAGTTATTGAGGTGACCGTTATTCTAACAATGTACTTGACATTGTATAAACTCAGTTTTTTTTGTTCCAGCTTATATTATTAGCCAGATTGCCCGTATCCTTTTTGAGTTCAGTTTTTCTTCCTTTTATCCAATGGATAACGTTTTCTATATTCTACAATATGCGCCTTATGTCTACTACACTCCTTTCTCCATCTCTTAGTTCTTGTTTATTACTGTATATTACTGTACTTCTTTGTTGTATCGAGTTTTATTTCAGAAGTGTACATCATTGCTGGCATTATTACACATTTGTATATTATTGTTTTCGTTTCTACAACATCTTTCATATTTTTAGTTGTTTTGTTGACCTTGTGTTTTATTCTTTTATCTTTCTTTCTCTTAATATCTTAATGTCTAAATAATGGAAGTCCACTTACTTATTCTATTGTTTATTATTATTTTCGACCACTAGCCTACATCTAATTAGTTTATTACTATTATTTTAATTCTTTCAATTTAGTTCTTTGTCATATATCACTAGGGTTTGAAAATATTCCAGAACGTATCATATTGAAAAAAAGAAATTGCGGAATGTTTCAATCCTACATTTTATTTCTTTTTCCGGCTCAAGTTTTTCTGTAATTCAAGAACCAATATATTTAACACGTTACTCACTCCACTGGTCCATTTATTAAAATCGAATCATCTGAATGAGCTGACGATCATGAATTTCGTTTTGGCCACGTTGATATTTAGACCCATCTCTTTTCCTAACCGTTGGAGTCCTAATAAACTGTCATTCAGAATAGCATATCGAATACTGTATATTAACTTTTACTCCACACACCAGGTCATGTAGTCCTTTTTTGACTGTTGTATGTGAACAGTCTGTGTGTCGTCCATCCTTCTTCAGACTTTTTTCGATTCTACCATTTATAGTTTTAAAAAAAGCTTTCAAAGTGTGGTAAATATGTGATTTTAACCTGTATTCTGCATAGTTTTTGAGGTGAGGTTTTTTGGAAGAGGTATGAAAACTGACTTTAGTTATGTTGACAGACATTCCCAGTAAAATGTATAGCACTGTATAGCTGTATAGCATTTTATTTAGTTTTTATTTTGGATTTACGAATCTTTCAATATGAGTGTCATGTTTAATAGTACAGTACAATAACGAACAACTATTAAACTTAGTCAACTTACCTCCCCAACATGCGTGTCCGTATCTTAAGCAAGTACCTGCAACACAAAGAAATATATTTTTAATAAAATTGAAAATATTCCTGGCATTTTTAAAACAATTTAAAGTTTGCTATGAAAATATTGCATAGTGATATAGTGCGTCCGAACTTTATATTGAAATAAAACAACTAAATTAGATGCCGTGAAACTATTTATTTTATGTGATATAACATTAAATTGCATTAATGGTTAAAAACAATTTGGGACAAATATTCACTGTGGTTACTTCTGACAAGGCGCATCCAGGCGCAATTAGGCCTAATCTAATTTTCGACCACTTTTCAAGCAGTATTTAACATAACTCCAAAAGAAAATAATCTAAAGGCGTTAAATCACATGACCTTAAATCGATTCTTGCGTTGGCTGTATGACATGTAAAGCCGTTTTTTCGGAACCACATCTCTTCCAGATCAACACCATTCAAATTCGAAATTAAATAATTCACATACTGAAATAACAAAGCCAAACTTACTGCGAACGGCTCCGAACAGCGGCCAATGACGGCCCTAGCCCTTGATCAGGGTAGAGCGAAATTGTCTTTCCGCGCCCTTTGGTCGACGCTTTTATGTTAAATTAATAATAACTATCAAGTTTTTCAAAAATGAAGTTTTATTTAAAAAATCAACACTTTTCAAATTTAAATTAAGTAACTCTAATTATTACACTCGTGCTTTTTTAGATTGTGATCGAAGGTATATTGAGAACATTAAAAGATCCATATTGCCCACACATTAATAAGGAGTATCGAAAAATCTTATGTAGGCCAAAATACACTCGAGCATGATCATAATATTTATACAGTCAATGCTGTTATTCGCGTTATTAGTATTCGCGAATTATAAAATTGTGACCACTTCAACACTTTTAGCTCTGGGAAATGTCTATTTGTATTTTCATATTTAAGGCGATCTCAATAACTTTAATTTTACTCCCAGCAATAAAAGTAAGAAGTATAAAATAATGTCAATTTTATTATTTCGAGTACATATATTTACATAAAAATTCTCTTGCCTACCTACATTGGCCATCTACAACTACAAGTCGAAAAGAAAGGAATTTTTTGTAAAAACTATCTCTCTTTACGGATCTATATCAATCACTTGTTTGTTTCAGTTGTTATGACTGTTCTTGATATCTAACAGAAGTTTCTTATCATTTCACTTGTTAAGTTAGAAAATACAGTGTCTTTTGTAATAGATGTTTCAATTAATAATGTCGATTTTTTCACAAAATTTGAGCATTTACTTCCATAACAATTTATAATTATTTTTAAGTAATTTATTTAAATTACCATAATAATCAAAGTATTGGGCTTCGTTAGCTGTTGCTTTTTCCCATCTTTCTGACAAATAATTCATTCCGCGCCAAAAGAACTTTTGGTTTCCTCCATTCAATTTTTAATTCAACCGTTCATCAGGCCAAATTTTCATTTCTTCGTAAAAATGTAAGTGTTGTTCTGAAAGACCGTTCTTCATCGATCGAAACAAGTTGTAGTCCGAAGGCGCTAAATCCGGTGAATGTGGCGTGTGGAGTAGGACGTGCCGTTTAACGTTTTCTAAATAGTTTTTTACGCATTTTACTGCATAGGGCCAATCATCGGCATGTTGAAAAATGACTTTATCGTGTCTTTGGCATATTCTGATCGTTTTTCCTTTAATGTTTGGTTCAATTTTATCAATTGTTGTTGTTATCGATCGCCAGTAATCGTTTCACCAGGTTTCAGCAGTTCATACTACACAGCTCCCCCTGTAGCCCACCAAATAGACAGCAAAGCTTTCTTTTCATGCATATTGTGCACTGTTGAAGACTGACCTCAGTCTAATGTATCAAAAAACGTCTTTTTCTGATACATTATTCGACATATTAAAAGATATGGAAAACTGTTTTTTGCACAACAATTAATAACGAACTGGTTTGATGACGTATGTTTACCCTCCATAGACGTCATTAGTTTATACTAATAAATGCATTAGTAACGTCAGCACTTAGCAAAATGGACATTATTAATCGAAACACCTATTAATTGAAAATTTATATCGGCATTTTTTAAAATGGATAAATTTATCTTATTTCTAAAATCGACGTTCCTTGTGCTGATATATTAAACATATTAAGAAAATGTTACTCATCGTTGTAACATTTTGCTAACACCTTTGTCAAAAACCGTTTACTGTAGTAATGATAGAGAACCAATTGCAGATGAACCTCATTTACGATAGAAACGAAGATCATCCACATCAACCAATAAAGAAAACATTACCAAAATCAATTTTGAAGAACAATTTTGGGTTATCTCGTGTGTCTGAAAAATTGCTGGTGCCCAAACAAGGATGTGTACCTATTACCCAGAAACAGTTCAACAATCAAGCGAGTACTATGCGAGAGATAAACCAAGGCCCAAAAAAAAGACACAGCAAAGCCGATCAAAAATCAAAGTTTAACGTACTTCAAATTATATATAAATTAAAGTTGATGTCAACTGTTTACGTAGATTACTCCTTCCTACTGGCTAAATAGTTAAATATATATATATATATATATATTTTTTTTTTTCTTTTCTTTCGGGGAAATTGGTTGTTTTCGGGCTTGCGGTCAGCAGTAAAACAAGTGTTTAATCGTCTCAATATTTCGTCATTGTTTTGATGACTTCAGGAGACTTAACTCATATCCCTGATGACTTAACTCATATCCCTGGACGTTGTTTCCTTGTTCACGAACATTCCGCAAGATCTCATAATACAGATATTGAAAGACAACTGGAGAGAAATAAAAAAGACATACATCCTTGTCATATGAAGGGTTTTTTGAAAGTTTAAATTTCATTTTAAACGGTACGTATTTTATATTTAACAAAAAATTTTACGAACAAAAGAAAGGTACGCCAATGGGCTCTCCAATCAGTCCAATATTGGCAACTATTACAATGGATCACGTGTTTCAACAAGCAATTGGAAAGTTATCATTTCAATTTCCATTCATTTACAAATATGTCGACGATGTAATTTGTGCAGTCCCCAATGAACATATAGAAATAACGTTGAACACGTTCAATAAGATACATAAAGACATTCAGTTCACATTAGAAAAAGAGATGGACAATTCGGTACCTTTTCTGGACACAATCTGGACAGATTACATAACAACAAGATAATCTTGGATTGGTACCAGAAACCCACTGCGGCAGGTAGATTCATCAACTACCATTCAAATCACTCCAGAAGCCAAAAATATAACACAATTGTCCAAATGAAAAACAGGATCACACGGATCAGCCATAGCACTCTGTTACAAAAAAAAAATTAAAAATTCTATACGAATTGTTTCTGAACAATGGTTACCCGAAAAATATATTGAAACGATTGATATACAGCACACAATTCTATGATGGCCCTTTAGAAGACAACGGGCCAGAATTAGTCTACAAAAAAATCCCAAAAGTGAATGGTCTATCCCAAGGGGTGACAAAAGTATTCAAGGACTTTCCTCACATAAAAATCAGTCAATACAATCAACTAACGATCGCGAATCTGTTCACCAAAATCAAAGATACCATTCCAATCGGTCTACAATCAAATGTAATTTATAAACTGACCTGCAAAGATTGTGAACAGTCTTATATAGGACAGACCAGTCAGTGGCTTAAACAGAGAATGACATTGCACAAGAGTGACTGCCGTAATCACAACAACAGATGTGCAATGGTTGACCATTTCCTCAATACTGGACATAATATGGATTTCGACAATGTAAAAGTCATACAACAGATGAATAACTACAAAAAGAGACTGTTTTTGGAGATGTGTCATATAAGACAAAATAAGACCACGATGAATTTTAAATCAGATACGAGTGGTCTTAGCAGTATTTATTGCCATATTCTCAAATAACACCAAACAATGGATGTTCGTGTTGAAAGTGCTCCAGTCTTTTCAACCTCGATGGTTGTAGGTTGAAATACTTTAGTGTTTTAAAAAAGATTGTTAATTCCTGGTTGGGCCCGTATCGTTCAAGAACGTTATTTAGATACACAAGTTTTAAACCATAGTCATTAATTGTAAGTTTATATATTTATTGTTATGTGAATTTATATTTTAACATGTTGGTGTTCTATACTATTTCATTGTTTATTAAATAATAAAAGGAAAAAAATAATTTTAGAGTCTCCTGATGAAGTCACCAAAACAATGACGAAATATTGAGACGATTAAACACTTGTTTTACTTCTGACCGCAAGCCCGAAAACAACCAATTTCCCCGAAAGAAAAGAAAAAAAAAAAATATATATATATATATATATATATATATATATATATATATATATATATATATATATATATATATATATATATATATATATATATATATATATATATATATATATATAATAAAAATAAGACAATATCACGTTCGTTTTATCGATCTTAATTTAAATTAATTCATACAAAGTTTAGTTTTCTTTGTTTCGTACTGGCAAATTTGGCAATTAAATTATCTTTAGGTATAGATTGCAATTTATTTTTTATCAAACCTTGAATGAGCGTTATGAGGCGTACACTTTTGGATTTTCAATGTTTTTTTTTTATTTTTATTCGGAGCAGTCCCGCGCCTCTCAAAAGGCGCCATCAAAATTATAGCTTTCGCTCGAAATAATTTTTTTGCATTTGGCATTTTGGCGCCCCTTGCTACCTTGCGCGTAGCTCTACCCAGGGCCGCTGATATTTTCTTCGGAATACACAGTTTTTGTCTTCTTTTTGTTTTAACATCGAGCAGCGTGAAATACGTTCAGAATTTGTCGGTAATTCGGCGAATACATCACCAAGTTCAAATTCACGAAGTTCTCTATAAATTTGGCGCACATAACAGTGATTTTGATAATTCATTTCGACAAGTTGCAAGCGTTGCTCTGATATTAAAAGTTTCATGACGATTTGTCAGACTATTGAGACACATATTAACAGCCTTGCGCACACAAATTTACTGTTCGTTTGACAGCGACCCCTATCGGAAGTTCGGCCCCACTAAAAAAATCACACTTTTGAAAAGGTGTGTGATAAAATTAAAACGCACGTTTAAAATGATCCATTTCCGGTATTTTTTATTTTTTGTAGTTTCTCTCTCATATTAAAAATAATTCAAATAGTCGTCCCATTATTACGATCATAATTAATAAAACTTGGTGATATTGGCACGTTTTACACATATTTCAAAGTCAATATGCATAGATGACCGTTTAAAAATCAATCGACACTACGGATCTAAAATAAAATATGAAAAGGTTTGAGCTTTGCGAGCGAAAATTCGCCGGAAACACCTGAAATTCCATTAAAAATCGATGATTGTACGATGTCAATGGATATGACGTTGGTTGAGCATATTTTTTATGGGTTGAGTGTACTTTTTTTGACGCTTTCTCAATTACGAGCACTATTTTCCTAAAATGTTGTACAGGTTGCGATGGTGGTTTCAATTTGTTATGACATAGATATTACGTCATTCTTTCTGCCTGTCATGTCAAATAACTTCAAAGGATATGTTCGGAAAATAATAGTGTGTTTGATAAAATCCGACACGAAAAGGAAACGTTTCCAACACCAAAAAGAAAAGAACCTACTAAAAATATTTCTATAAAGACCTGTATTTATTTGATAGAAATGTTCTAGAAATAGATAGAAATTCTTATAACGAGTCTCCTTTTTAAAAGTTCCATACTTTACGCATAAAATTTAGATACGAAGACTTTCCAAAATCCATAATTTTAATTTTTAGAGACCATAATTTTATTTTTTAATAGTTTTAGATGAACTTCTGACCAGGTTTGAATCGATTACGTCAATAGTAGAATTGTAAATATATACTTCATTACCTTCTTACACAGTCTGTTAATACGTGTATTAGCACATTTTATTAGCTTCTATTTCAAAACAGACCTCTTATGAGACAATGTGACAATGTCAGCGATCATATTTTTTCAAGAATTCATCATTTTTTAGGTATCATTTTTTAAAATCGCCAAAATCATGTCGAAATTGTTTCCTTTTATCGCCAGGTCAGTTTTGACAATAGCCAGAAGGCTTAAGGTGTTATATCAAGCGAAAATGACAGATAGTCAACTCCACGATAATTTATTAAGCCGAGAAGTCGTAGCCAAGAAAATATAGTGCATTAAAAAATGTGTGATCGATTTAGGTATGTCATTAAGCTCGTTGCAAAAACAACTATCATTTCGATTAAAAAAAGATTAGAGTATATCAATTTGGACTGTAATTTTAATCATTTGCTTACTATTGCCTTATAATTATTTATGAAAATTATTATTGACATTAAATCATTTTACTGGGATTTCTATGTCATATAGTATATTTATAACATTTGGTGTTCTTTTATTTTTAGATATTCGTCATTTCACTATCATTTTAGGTAAGTTTATATATCGTTCAAATTCTTATATGCATGTTATTGCATGTATTTAAAATTCTCTAATTTCAAAGTTAAATAGATATAAAACGCTCTTTAACTTCAAGCTTCATCCTATATAAAAAAGACGTTTTTGAAACTATATTAATACAATTTTTAATCTCCAAGAACCAATTAAAAATAAAATGCAAAAAAAATATTTTTTTCTTCATTATCAGCAAATTGAAAAAGTCCATTCTTTTGAAATTAATATGCCCACATCTCTTCAAATATATTAAAGTATTTTAAAATAAAAGTATTAAAGTTAATCCTGTAGTTTAGGTGTGAGTTATGTCGTCAATGATTATCCTTGACTGGAATTGTATTAGCTGCATACGTATAAACATTTTTTTATTATCTTTATCGAAATTGCAAATACTTGTTAAAAAATAGTTTTTTTTTAAATTTTTGTCATTAATTTAAAAATACGTATTTTAAATAAAGTAGGTAAGTAAAGTATAATTTGTTCTTATTGGGGCATTTTAAAAATCTTTTTCCTCCTCTGTTTAGGAATTTTGTATTTATTGTAAGAAAATTTGGAGCTACTTTGAATAGTATAATGAAACAATATGTATTTTTTACTGTTGCCTGGATTTGTGGAAAATGTTAGTTTTATCTAAAGTATTTATATTCTTCGTGTATTAGTAATAGAAATGAGAGGGTTTGTAATCCAGCGAAAACTCTGGAAATTAAAAATTGAAATCGCTGTGTCAGTTCTATTAAGTAGCTTTAAGATAGTTAAACTTATTTTGAATTTTATAAATTATAATAATATTGACCATCTTAACATTCCATAGAGAGCTAAGCCAAAGAACACAGTATTAGGTACATCGGCGTATATGTCGGAACTACAGGTTAAAATAAGTTTAATTGCCTTATTTTGAAAGAGTTGGGACTCATTTTTTTTCACTATGTAAATATTATCCATTTTATATTTATATACTAAACTTCAAGTTCAATAGATCAAGTTTAATAGATTTAAAACGCTCTTTAACTTTAAACATCAACCAATATAAAAAAACGTTTAGAAACTATATATTAATATAATTTTTAATCTACCAAGAACCAATTAAAAATAATATGTAACACAACTGTTTTTTCTTCATTATCGGTAAATTAAATAAGTCCGATCTTTGAAATAAATATTCCCTAACGTTATTTCTTTAAATATATTAAATTATTTTAAAATAAAAGTATTAAACGTAATCTTGTAACTTAGGTGCGAGTTATATCGTCAATATGACCTACGATGTAATAAACATTTTTTTATTTTCTTTAAAAAGCAAATTGCAAGTACTAGTTAAATATTATTTTTAGCTGGATATGTTTTTTTAATTTTTGTCATTGATCTAAAAATAATTCTTACTTTAAATTGTTCGAAGTAGGTAAGTAAAGTTTTATTTTTTCTTATTGAGGCATTTTAAAAATCATTTTCCTCCTTTTTGCTGAAGAATTTTGTATTTATTGTAAGAAAATTTTAAGCTTCTTTGAATACTATAATGAAATTAAATGTATTTTTTATTTGTGGAAAAATTTTGTCTTATCCAGAGTAGCAACTCACAAACTCAATTTATTTTACTAATTTCGATGAAAATAACGGAAAATTTCATAATCATGCTGTTGAAAAGCATACTCCTTATATTATTTTAAACTTTAAAATTTTCTTCGTGTATTAGGAATAGGAAGGAGAGGGTTTATAATACAGCGGAAACTCTAGAAATTTCAAATTGAAATTTCTGTGTCAGTTTTATTAAGTAACTTTCAAGATATTTAAAGTTATTTTGAATTTTAATCGAATAATATTGACCATCTCTATATTCCATAGAGAGATAAACAAAAAAAACGCAATATTAGGTACATGGGTGTATAAGGGATGGGTCGGGCTTACTCCCGTTCAAGCAACTAACCATTGCTCATTATGAGCAATCACGGAGACGTAGGTTGTTGTGCGTTCCACATGAGATTGTGGAACCCAACGGTCGGGGGTGTATAACTCCTGACTATTGTTGTCTCGTTGGACGCAGTCCAAAGAAGTCAAAAAACTTGATTTATAAGAAGTCAAAAAACTCGAAAATATGGGTTGTTTGATTATAGAGAGGGACTCCTTATTCTTGGCGAGAGAGCATATGTCGGTACCCTGATGAGTCTAACCACCAACAGACGAAACATGTGCCCTCCAATATAAGGGAAGGGATGGGTGTTGTTTCCTCCCGGTCAAGCAAATAACCACTGCTCATATATATATATATATATATATATATATATATATATATATATATATATATATATATATATATATATATATATATAGTATCATACGAATACTTTTCATCATATATTTTATTGTTTGTTGTTTTATTTTAAACTAAATAACATCTCTATTTTTTTATTTAATTAAATTGAATTGTTCTGCACAAGATCACTCAATTTTCATGCATCCCTATAGTCTGTTTTTGTATAATCTTTAACATTAATCTCTTTCGCGTGAAGTGATATTTCAATAATACCTTTTGGATTTTCTTCACTTCATTTACGCCAATTTGATTTGTTTAAAAGAAAATATATCTTATGGCCAAAGACAAAAATAACTTTTTCAAGAGAACGTTTATTTTCATAATAAAGTTGAGGAAATTGTACACGTTGTTCCATGCTTTATAACACCACTTTTATGCATGCTAAATATACTGCTAAACTAAAAAATGCAACCCTATGAAAAATATATTTTATTGGATTAATTTTATAATTTTATGTACACTTTAATGGTATTACGTAATGAAAATAAAATCAAGTAATTTCACTTAATGAATTCACTTGAAGAATAAACAATAGTATTATAGAAGGTGCGTTTCGCGGAAAAAAAATACAAACATTTATTTTTTCGGCAAAAATTATTATTGTTATTCAAAATAGTCTTCAATAGTAAATAAATTTTTGAGCTCGGCCAAAGATATGTCATTCAGGATGGCGGTCGACGCCTTTTGAATGTCATTTTTGGTGAAAAAATCAGTGATGAGCGTGGAGCGATGAGACGGCTCATTATTGTGCAACACTTGCTAACTACTTTGTTAACGGTATTGTGGCCGCACACGATAAATTCGCGACAACAGACGCTTTATAACTCCAAGATAAAACACAGTATTAATCGTTTGCCCAGGTGGAATGAACTCCTTGTGCACAATTCCCTCCGAATCGCAGAAACAAATCAACATTGTTTTATTCGGTACTTTGGTTTCTAGATAATATTTTTGGTTTCTAGATATTGAAAACACCACGTCTCAATCACCAATAATAATGCTGTACTTGAAGTTTTCATCTTTTTTCAACTTTCTAATCAAGTCCTTACAACGTTGGATTCGGAGCAATTTTTGGGTTAATTTGTGCGGAACAAAGCGTGCACAAATCTTCACAAATTCCAAATGATCGGTCAAAATGCGATAAACTGAATTTTTGGACGTGTTCAATTCCATTTCTATGTATCGCAACGAAGATTTTGGCTGATTTTTTATAAATTAATGCAGAATTTCAATGTTACTTTGAGTAACCACGGAATTTTTTGAATTAGGAAGTTCTTCGTGGTTGATGTCCTCACGACCTTCTTTGTATTATTTAAACCACTAGTGGACTGTGCCAAGACATAAACAATCCTCACCATACACTTGCTTCATAAATTGAAACATTTCGGTGAATCTGTTACCAGGTTTAAAATAAAACTTAATATTCGCTCTTTTTTCAATGTTCATTTTTGGACAGATGGTATAAACACACTGACACTTTAACTTGGCTTCCAATGATCCGAATGTCATGAAATTTTGTCAAATGTCAGTGAAGGATGTATCTTTCCAACGCCTAGATGCCCCCGCTAAAAGATGGCGCCACTAAGTTGGACAGTCTTGTTGAAAAAATACATTATTTATACAGTAATACCTCGAAACACAACACCCATTTCTGCAGTCGATACAACACCCATTCCCCCTCTTGCTTCGCCTACACTTGTGTTCGGCTTACGACATGCACGGACATGTTTCGTGTTTCTGACAAAACAATTTGTAAACGTGTGTCGACTCCACACATATTTCGTGTGCAGTCGACACACGTTTACAAATTGTTGATTATTATTTTTTCGTTCTAAGTAGCGTTAGAAACAGTTTCTCACAGTCAGGATTCGACGCAGTAACTAAAAACCGTTCCAACTATCGTTACTGCGCTGTAGTTGGAATGAATATATCATTTAAAAACAACTATGTCACCTAAACGAAGTAAAACTGATTCATCTACGCCAAATAAGAAATGAAAAACATTATCTTTGGAATGTAAACTAAACATTATCAAGGAATTCGATACAAAACTAAACGTTTGTGAATTGGCAAAGAAGTTTGGTCTACCAGAAATGGCAGAACAATTAAAAAAAAATAAAGAAAAAATTCTCGAAGCTCTTAAAAATGCTCAGTTTTTGAATTGAACTATCATTCGTAAATGTCATGATATTATCTCTGAGATGGAAACAATGCCAAAATCATAGTGCGATTATCAAGTAAGAGTAAAAAACTTCCCTGTTGGTCAGAACACTATGTGCTTTTAACCTAAGCTTAAGTATATTTTTGAGAGATTAAAAAAAGAAGTTGGGGGCCTCCTGGCCAAAGATGAAATCTTTAAAGCTAATAACGGGTGGTTCAGCCGATTTAAAAGTCGCTGTAACTAGCATAGCATTGCGGAAAGTGGAGAAGCGGCAAGTGCTGATAAAGAAGTGGCGTCGCTCTATCCAGTTAAACCATATTCAACGTAGACGAGACTGGATTGTTCTGGAAGAAGGTCCCTAAAAGAACTTTTATCATGCATGAAGAAATATCCTTTTAAGGTTTTAAAGCCTCCAAAGATCGATTGACAGTGGTGGTTGACGGGAATGCAGCTGGTAATAGCCTGCCTTTTTGAGAATTGATTTGGTCATCACTTCATACCCGAAGTCGAATGTTATAGCCAATCAAAACTAATCATAATTAAGATGATGCTATTAGTCGACACTGCACCAGATCATCCTCTTGCTACTCTCACTAATTTCAGCTCACGCGTCAAAGTTAAATTTTTGCCACCAAATACAACTAGCTTGCTTCAACCGATGAACCAGGGTGTCATTAAAACATTTAAAGCTTATTACACGAGACGATCATTTGCACATCTTAATAAAGCTGCGGGGCAAAACAATGAGCTCTCTGTTATAGACTTTTGGAAACAATTTAATGTTTTAGATGCCGTTAACATCACTGGAAAGTCTTGGTATGAAATTTCACAAAAAAATTTAAACGGCCTATGAAAAAAAACTGTATCCATTTTTTTCCATAGTAAAACTCCGGGCGGAATCAGTGCCAGAACCCGATCAAATTGATCATGTTATTGAAGACGTTGTCGATATTGCTAACAATTGAATTTAGAAGTGGATGGTGAGGAGGTACAAGAACTGCTAGATTCACATAATCAGGAGCTGACAGTTGATCAGCTCATAGAAATATGTGAGCAAAACATTAAAGAACCTGATTTTTTGACCCAGTTCAATCTGAAGATCAAATGACGGTTGCAAACCTGACGGTATCCTTGAGTTCAATTAAAAACGGTTAAAAATTTTAGAAAACATAGACTCCAATGAAGAGCGCATTTGAGTTACAAAACAGGGAGTATAAAAATATTAACGTGCTATAAAGAAATTTTGTTTGAGTAGAAAAAATCTGTGACCTGTCAGACGACTTTGTTCGACTTTGTGAAGCCCTCTACATCCAAATAATTTCGGTTTATGGTTTTTTCATTAATATAATAATATAATTTGTTTAATTATCTAAGATTTGAATGCACAGTTTTCTTCTAAATTATTGCTTTCTTTAGCCCTTGGCACCAGTTAAACAACATGTTTAAGCGTTTATATACGAAATTGTACCCCGACTTACCCAAATTCGACTTATTTTCTTCGATCCTACCTATTGCATAAGTTCGAGGTATTACTATATTCACATTTATTAGTTCAGCCAAAGATATTCTTGACCATTAACAGTAACACGATTTTCATCATCGTTTTCATAAAATTAAAGTCCTGTCACTCCTCCAGCCCAAAACCGCACTAAACAGTGATTTTATGAGGGGAAAAAGTTAACTCCTGAACAACTTGAGCATTTTCATCGACCCAAAATCTGCAGTTATGTATGTTCACAAATCCATTAAGCCGGATGTGCGCTTCGTCGCAAAAAATGGCTTTTCCGCCAAATCCGGCCCGCCAGTGTCATCAATCTGGCCCGCGACAGCTAATAGCTTCTTGGTGTTATTGTTGCTGTGATAAGTTATATAAATAAACACAGAATGATAATAACTCCATTTTATTTACTTGCTGGGTAAAGCTTAATGACAAGTATAACACGCAGAAAATTTAACTCAAGTATATTAACTAACAAATAATTGAAATGGATCCTACTAAATTATAAACTAGTGAAAGTCCTTGGTAGTTATGTTTGGGTAAAGAATATCGAATATGTATGTATATCGATGTTTGGAATGTATATATCCTGAATCATACATATGATTTTTATCCAGAAAATCCTTCAGGAACGGAAAAGCTAAATTAACGCGAGTAAAACCGCGGGGTGTCCACTTGTAAAAAATACTAATGAGATCTTAGTAGTTGTGGGCTAATTTTACTTGTACCGATTATTATAAGATATTTAATATACCCGGTTAAGATCGGTTAACTTAGATCTGTAAACATTCAATGTGTCATTTTGGGGAATCTTTTCTCACACAAGTAAGTAGTACCAAAAACAGAAAATAGCTCAAGAGCAAATTTATGAAAATTATCAAATTGTACCAGTGGAAGAGTCTTATTAAATTTCAACAAAGATGAGTTTTGATATTTGTTCTTAATTATATCACTGCACTGTAAATCAAGAATTTCCATTTGAAGTTCCGGAGCTAGGGTTTCAGTGTCAGGATCAAAAGAAATTTGAAAAATGTTTTAATTTAATTTGCAATGACATCATTGTCTGAGAAACGAATATCAAAATTTATCTTCAAAGCACTCAAAGCTTCGATTGCAAGATCGACGGGAAACTCAGTCTCAGTAATATTTCACATGTTTTAAAATGGTTGAAACATCTTTTACGTAATCGTGATTGAAACAGTATTATTTTCTGCAGAAACGATTTGATATTATTGTATAAATCAGGGGGAAACTGGTTTTCAACTTGCAATCTGAAATTCAATTCGTTCATATATTTTGTCAAATCGACATAGAATGCTAACTTCCAGTACAGCCATTCGCTATTTTATAATTTGGTAAGATGGCGATATTTTTCATTAAAAAAATTGTCGATCTTTGCTTAAAATTCAAACAAGCGCTGAAGGACTTTTCCGCAACTAAGCCAGCGTACGGCAGTATGATATGATAAGTCATTTTCTTCAATAAACTTGCGGAACTGTCGGTGATTCAGCCCAGTGGATCTGATGAAGTTAACAACCAATATGACTGGTTTTAGAACTTCAGACATATCCAAACATTTTCCGCACAAGAACTGTTGATGAATGATGCAATGCAAGACTAATGGTTTTGAACCACCATTATTTTCTACAGCCACAAGTGCTATCACTCCTTTATTTTTACCACACATGTTTTTGCCTTCATCAGTTGTAATAGATTTCAAGTTTTTCCATCGAAGGTTCTTCTTATTAATGGCATTTTCAACTCCCTTAAGAATATCCTCCCCAGTAGTCGTAGCATGAATGCTATTAATATCAAGAAGTTCTTCAAAATGACGTTTAATAATGACGTTTAATGTTATATTCTTTGAGAACGGCTATGGTTTCATTTCAAATCAAACATAGCGCCTTATTACTGGACTCAATCACGAAATATTAAAAGTTCCATTGATCTTTGAATGTTTTACATTGACTGTCTATTTTTCGCCTCTTTTCCATACTAGTAAATCACTCACAAAAACAACAAGTCAAATCAAAATGCAGTTACGTATGGACGTTGGTCAACTCGAAGATGTCTTTTAAACGGGGTTATGCACTACCTTATTCCACAACAGTCTCGCTTCCTTTGCCTTCCCTAGACAGACTGACTCGCGGTCGCGCCGCTAGCATTTTTATAATCCAATTACTGCCATCTCGAAGTGAATGGAATACACCCGAACTTTCTCGAACCAACGAGATTATTCACGAATGCCTAATTGTTACTGCGATTTCGAAAATACTACTAGCGCCATCTGTTAGCGATAGAGGTACTACCACTATCTATTTGCGCTTTTGACCACCAGATTTCATCAAGTGTCATGACCATAACAATACGTAATAGTAATTGACTAACGAATTTAGCAAGAGTATGCTCGTTTAGGGCGCGTACTCGGCAACTAGTTTAGAAATTATAGATAATTTCAGGAAAAATAAAAACGGTTTTGGCCGTTGGAACTTACTGGAGTAATCAGCATGGCCCTAACGCTGGAAGTTTGGAGACCCCTGCACTAGACGAATCCGAGAGGGACATTTGAACAACATTATTTTGAAAACCCAGCATCATTATTTGTGCTTCAGAATAAAATAAAAATTACCGGATATTCACTTCTAGGTATCATTTTGCTTATTTTAAAGTTTACTAAATATACTGCTATTATACAACTCTTTAGTATCCCAAAATAAAACACGTAAAAAAAGTCCAAATAAATTATATCTATTTTATGATGTAAATTTTTTCACGCATTCATTCCTTTTTATTATTATTATTATTATTATTATTATTCACGTATGGGCCCTGGTGGACTAGGCGAACTACAGTTAGAGGCGTTTGTTGTTGTTAGCCGTCCTTTGCGCCCATACTGATTTCATTCTTTCGCTATGAGGTTTTTTCGTTTCGTCAGACTAAGTTGTTCCAGTCTTCCTACATTTTTCTCTCTGGCCAACCTTCCAAAAGTTTTTTCTTATGATTTTTTTTCCTTCTTTTCAATGTCCTCGATATCTCCCTTTCTATTCAAAATGATCGTTTCTGTCCCACATAGACATTCTGGTTTAATAACTGTGTTATAATGTCTCAGTTTTGTGTTTTTAGATATGCATTTTTTTTGCAAATATTTTGTTTAAGTCTCAATGCCGTTTCCATTTTTTGACATCTACCCTTATTGGCCGCTTATCCCAACCCATTTTGCATGATTATTTCACCCAAATATTTGAATTGAGTTTTAACATTGAATGTTGCCATATTTTGTTTCTAGAAATGGTGTTCTTAGTCTGTTGCAAGTCATGTATTGTGTCTTTTCAAAGGAAATTTGGAGTCCTACCTTGTATGCTGTTTCTTTTAGGATTTCAATCTGTTTTTGTGCCGTTAATACATCTTGAGTCAAAATTGCTGGATCATCAGCAAACGCCCGACAATCAATTTTGATGTTGGCTCTCTCCAGTTTAATGGGCTGGTCAATATTCAGGGCCGACTTTTTTTCACGCCACTCCTGTATTACCTTTTCTAGAACACAGTTAAATAACAGTGGCGAGAGTCCATCCCCTTGTCTCACTCCAGTTTTAATTTCGAAGGGCTCTGAGATCTCACCCATGAATTTAACTTTTGACCTGGTGCTAGTTAATGTTGCTTTAATAATTGCCAGCGTTTTCAGATCTAGTCCTTGTTCTTTCAAGATCTCGAATAAAGATTCGCGGTCAACAGAATCATATGCTTTTTTGAAATCCACAAATGTACAGACGAGATTTTTATTGTACAGTTTTTGATGTCTTAGGGTCAACTTTAGATTCAGGATCTGTTCAGGGCAGGATCTGCCCGGTCGAAAACCTGCTTGATATTCAACAATTTTAGGTTCTAACTGTCCTTGTTCTCTGTCTAGTAGACATTGAGATAGAATCTTGTAACACACTGGGAGAAGAGTAGTACCGTCTGCAGTTGTTTACATTCGTTCTATCTCCTTTCTTGTGTAGTGAATGGATTAGAGAATCTTTATTATTTTTAAGTCGCTTGATTTGCCTAATTATTTCATCTTCATTCGGTGGTAATGAATCTGGGTTTGTTTGTTTAGGGTTTAGTGTTGATAATTTGTTTAAGGGCTCAGGACAGCTCAGTAGTTGTTCAAAATATTTCGCAACTTTTTTGCAATTGTCTTGGTTATTTAGAGCTAATTGTCCATTTTCCATTTGGAAGCAAAGACTTTGGGGTTGATAACCTGTTAATTTATTTTTAAATGTTTTGTAAAAGTTTCTGGTGTTATTTTTTTGGAAATCTTTTTCTATTTCTTTAAGTTGATTGTTTTCATATTTTCTTTTAGTTTGTCCAATTAGCTTCGATGTTTCTTTTCTTACTTTTAAAAAGATGTTATAATTTATTACTGATTTTTGACTGTTCCAATCTTTGAATGCTTTACTTCGGCTTAATACTGCTTGTTCTGCTAATACGTTTTTGTAAAAGGACTAACTTTAAGGCTGTTTTAATATTTTTTTGTTTCAATTCTTGCCAGTTCTGTGCTGGTTGTTTATCAAGCTCTTCTGTTAAGGTTGGTTTTATTTTCGTAGGGTCGAACTTTGGTATTAACAGTCTCTTTTGAATACATTTTCGAGGTTTTAAGCTAAGTTTGATTCTAGTCAAGCAGTGATCCGTATCTGTGTTAGTTCCTTTCCTGACTTGAACATTCAAAATCTCTTTATAATTGGGGTACGAAATGGCAACATGGACAATTTAGTCAAATTCATCCATGTACCTCCAGGGGCCTCCAGGACCTCCAGGTCTTTTGTTTTGTTATTTTCTTCTTAAAATGGGTTGACATTATTTTTAGATTAAACTGCGAACATAGTTCAACCAATCTTTTACCATTATGGTTAGTCCATTTATGAGCGGGAAAACTGCCGACTGTTTTCCTGTACTTTCTTTCTTTCCCTAGTTGGGCGTTGAAATCACCCAATAGGATTTTTGCATGGTTAGAGGGAATTTTAGAGATAGTCTTTTCCAGAATTTGCCAGGACTTGTTTACTTTTTCAGGATTAGATTTATTTTCTTCGTTAACTGGGAGGTGTGAATTGATTAATGTATAGTTATTGTTACCACACTCGAGGGATAGTATTATGAGTCGATTACTTACTAGCTGGACATTAGTTATAGAACCAAGAATGTTTCTTGAAATAGCGAAAGCAACACCGAGATGTGGTGTATTTTCCATTTCCATTTCCATGTGGTGTATTATATAATTTCTTTTTATTAATAGTATTGTTATTAATATTAACTTTTAGTCATTCTTATTCAGTGCCTCCGGCAAAATACTGTCCAACCTCTTTACCACTTTAATTTGTCACAGTAAATTTCAAGTTTTAAATTTAACTCCTTCATTATAAAACACTTGAAACATATATTTGTACTGTTAATACCGAGGACTTATTCCCAGAGTTTCATATTAAAATCTTTATTAAAACAAACGACAATCATTTCTTAAACAACACGGTCAAAGCCGAAAGTAATATAGTAAAGGAAACTTTCATATTTTGTGCGCATTTACTTGTATCATTCATTCCTTGTCGTAAAATTTATGAAGCTATCGTAAATTTATATTAAAAATTTTTATTAACCTTAGGATGAGCCGTTATTAATATAATAAATTTCAGGTTTTAACGCTTTTTCTCTTACCTTTTCTCGGCAACTTTCCCAACTATCATTTTTATCATAATGATGATGTTTCACGCTATAAAATTATCAGAGGGTAAGTTTGTTTTTAATGAACACTTTAGCAAATGAGAATAAAGCCATAACATGATGCTAGAAGTTATTGTATTTTTTATAAACGTGAAAATTGTTAACGAGCCAGCTTAAATAAATAAATAATAATAGCTCTATTGTCTGAGTAGTAATTTATAAGACAATATCCCTTAATAAAAGATGATAATGATATAAGACTAAACAATTGTTCTTATTTTTGTGCCCTGTAAGGTCTCCCTAATGTTGGTAATAATAATAATAATAATGGAAGTACCATTAATATTGAGGAAATCAGAGTGACTAGTGGTAAAGGGGATTCGTTGATTCGAAAAGGGGTCAAATCGAATACAAACTCGAAAATCAAAATGGATTGTCTCTGTTATACATGCATGATTTACAATTGTATGCATCATCACCAATAAAATTTCAACCACTCACTTAGATTACATATTAACATGCACTTTGAATTAAAGAAATTAAGAATTATTAATTTAAAGAGAGGATCCAAGTAAGAAATGACAGGTTTATCACTGAGGGTGACGTTCACAAATATCTTGGCATACAACAGTCTAAGGGAGTTGAACATTCACTTATTAAGAAAACTCTACACTCTGTATTCTGGTCGAACACATATCGTAAGATTTCAACGAATAATTAGAACTACATTAACGAAATATAGGAAACATCACGCCCGCAGTAGCACAAAACTACTTATATTATAAGGAATATAAGGAAATATATATTATCTACACGGAAATCGAATATCAAGCTTAAGATCATATTTCCATCAAAAATGTTTTTTTTTAAATTTAAGTCACGTCAACGCTCGAAGGCGTTATTTAGTGACTTACCAACACCGACAAACACATATAAATACGCACACAAACATCCATGCCCGCACCAGGATTTGAACCCGGGACCATTGGATTGCCAGGCGGGCGACTAACCCACCAGACCACCGCGGTCGGCCCAAAAAAGATTGAGTGCCTGGTACATGCCAGCGTTATCTTCGCTGATGGTAATTATACATCCCTTTATCTTAACTGGAACGATAAAATGAGATAGGCCCAAACGGCTTGAACGATTATTCAAGAGTGGAAAAGTAAGTATCTGCACGGTAGACACCCTCATGATCTTTGACTATTATGAGATCAACAAGAGGGCGTTCGGAGACTGAGGGCTTTAATTGTGCAATTCAGGATCAAGTCGTGCATACTAGGAGCTAGCAAAAATATATCGTTAAGAATGCACAAATATCAAATCCCGAGACTATTCAACATATGGTAGAGTCTCTCAGACGAACTATCTTCACCGTCATAACCAGATGTCTGGTATAATCTACCAGGAACTTGTAGGTTGTAATGGCCTGAAAACAGAGCGAGTTCTCTATTATAGATACACTCTAGAGGCGTTATTAGAATCGACAGCTTTTAGGTTATATCATGACTAGACAATAATTGCCGATAAAACCGTGCATTATAATAGACCAGATATTATATTGTTGGACAAGAACAAGAAAATAGTATTTTTGATAGACATTTCTGATCCAAACACTTACAACATTCAAATGACAATGGAAGTTGAACCAGGTTCATATTGTGCCATTGCTCATTTCAACAACGGACATCATTTCGAAGAATCTTAAAAATAACATCCAAATTCTGGGATTGGACGGAAATCTGTCTAGAATAATTCAGAAGGCCGTAATTCTTAATACCACCTGCATCGAGCGAACATTTTTGGAGGAATGAATTTGTTTTAGCTATGATCCGCACTTCATTTAAAATCAAGTTTGGCTGGGAGAAAATATGAAAAAGGGCGTTCAGTGATAAATGTTTTTTCACTGAACTTTTACAAATTTACGTGATATTTGCAATTTGCACAGTCGTGTAATTGAAAGCACAATAAATCGAATTGTTCAAATATTTCAAGAAACTGGTTCGATGGAAGATAAAAGCAGAGCAATGTATAGTGGTGGTGGTCATTCCCAAGAGCATATTGATTTAGTACGTAAAACTGTTGCTGAAGACTCATAAATTTCCATTAGTCAACGTTCTCAACGATTTAGACTTAGTGATTCCACAACAAGGCGTATTTAGCGAAAGGATTTAGCTCTAATGACAAATAAGGACTAATAACACGGAAACTAAAGCCACTTGATCATTCAAAACCTCGTATATTTGTCAATTGGATCAAAGAACAAATAGATGATTTTTCAGATAAAATCATCTTTTCAGATAAAGCACATTTTGAAATTGGTGGCTATGTTAATAAACAAATTTGCCGCATTTGGGACGAGGAAAATCCACAATTGAATTGTGAGAAGCCTTTACATTTCAAATGAGTCATTGTTTGGGGTGCATTATGGCCAGGAGGAGTAGGTGGGCCATATTTCTTCCACAATGGTGCTGATGAAGTTGTATCTGTGAATTATGTTCGATATCGTGAGATAACTAGATTTTTGTGAGCCGAATTGAATAATATTGATCTGGAGGATAGACGGTTCCAATAGGATGGCACTACACCTCACTCTGCTAACAAAACAATTGATTTATTGAGAGAAAAATTTCCTGGGCGAGTTGTTTCAAGAAACGGTGATGTTACTTGACCACTAATATCATGTGATTTGACACCGTTGGACTAGTTACTTTGGGGTTACGTGAAATGCTGAGTCTATTGGAACGATTCACAATCGATTTCTAAACTAAAGGATTAAATTATTCAAGTCATTGTTGAGGTTAGCCACAGTTATGCTAAAATGCCATCCAAAATGTTGGCATATAGTACGTGGACGTCTGTGGAGCTGCAAGAGGTGGTTATTTGTCAGATATTATCTTTTCTGTTTAAACGTCATACGCCATGCTTCAATCATCAATAAAAAAAATTGAAATCCACGCAAATTTTGTGTTTTATTCATGAATTAAAAAACCACTTAATTAGAAAGATCATTTATATTTGAGTTATCTGTCTGGATCAAGTTGTTCTTTAATGTAACAGCAAATATACTTAAACACGCTACTTGCTTCACTTGCTGTTCATTTTTCAAAAGCTAATCATTTAAATAAGCTATACAGCTGAAGACCTAGAATTTTATTTTGATCGCGTTAATATTTAGACCTTATCTTTTGTCCTCTCATATTGATATAATCTAAAAACTATTGGAGACTGAGTAAGCTATGACTCAGAATGGTATATCGAATATTTATTTTTAACTTTTACCGCACATACAAGGTCATGTAATGCTTCTCGGAATATGCTGTCTAATTATAACTTGAATTGTAATGGCGATAGATGTCAACTCTGTTAAATCACATGGTGGCCATGGTGGCCATGGTGGCCAATTAACAGGTTCGTTCCTCGAAATATTTTTCTCACCGAATTGTTTCATTAATAAATCGATTGTTGTGTTGGCTGTATGACATCTGGAGCCATCCTGTTGGAATCTCCTCCAGAACAATATCATTCAAATTCGGAATTAAATAATTCACGCAGTCGAATAATAAAGCCCAATTTCCTGCGAATGACGACGAATGGATTAATTTGGATCATCCTCAATACTGCCTCAACAGCGGGGATATCTTCTTCGAAATGTACAATTTTTTTCGAGCATAAAATACATTCGAAATTTATCGATAACTTGGCGAATACATCACGAACTACTCTATAAGTTAGGCGCTCAGAACACTGAATTTGGAAGTAAATTTCGACAATTTCAAGTGTTGCTCTGATGCTAAACGTTCCATAATGATTTGTCAGTCTATTGAGACACCAATTTACAGAGTTACGTGCCAACTTACAGTTCGTTTGATAGCGACTCCTATCAGAAATCCAGACAAACTGGATTCTGATAGGAGTCTGGATTTCTGATAGGAGTCGCTATCAAACGAACTGTAAGTTGGCGGCACGTAACTACCCTGTAACACTGTAAGTTGGCACGTAAGTTGGCACGAATATATATATACAGTGTAAACTCTTTATAACATTATTCTTTATAACGATAAACTCCCTATAACGCAGAAGTGAGCACAATTTGGTTGGTTTACCTTAAAACCCATACATGGATAAACTCTTTATAGCGTAACAGCCATTCTCTATTACGAAGAAATGTGTTCATATTAAGACGTAGAAAATATTTATTATCAGTATGATTAAAAAAGAAAGCTCTTAGTTATAGGCAAATCAAAAAACCCTCGGTGTTTTAAGAACATAAAACAGTTGCCAGTCACGAATAAAATCAACAAGTCAGCTTGGATGACATCGCAGTTCTTTGAAGAGGAAGTGAGAAAATGGGATGCTGAATTATAAAGACGGAAAATCTTGCTTCTAGTAGATAATTGCCCTGCTCACTCTGTTATATCCAATCTTCGAAACATAGAGTTAGCATTTTTCCCAGCTAATACAATCAGTATCTTATAGCCAATAGATCAGAGTGTAATTAAAAGCCTAAAGTGTCACTGTAGAAGGAAAATGTTGATAGATCTGATCGAAACTGACGACAAGACCTCGATTTACATGCTACAAGCATTAAACTTTATATCAGAAGACTGGAAAGAGGTAGCAGCAGCAACGATACGTCATTTTTTTCATCACGCGGGACTATGAAATAATCAGACAGTAGAAACCGATCAGTTTGATAGTGAAGACAATCTACCACTAAGTGATTGAATAAAACAGTTCAACATACCAGAAAATGTTAACGAACGTCTACAAACATACGAAAATATAGACGAGGATCGTTATAAAGAGTTTACACTATATATATATATATATATATATATATATATATATATATATATATATATATATATATATATATATATATGCATTTTTTTATTTCGTTAGACTGCGTCCAATGAGACAACAGTAGTTGGGAGTTATACACCCCCAACCACTGGGTTTCACAATCTCATGTGGAACACACAACAACCATTCTCAAAAATGAGAATTCTGTTAGTTGCTTGACCGGGAAGGAGGCCCACTCATCCCTTATGTTGGAGGGCATATGTTTCGTCTGTTGGTTGTTAGACTCGTCATGGTATCGACATATGCTCTCTCATCAAGACTAAGGACTACCCTATCCACAATCAAACAACCCATATTTTCGCCGACTTCACGTCGGATGGCTTATACCAGTCTTTTGATTCAAAGCAAATTCAATTAAAAAACTAACAACCAATATATATATATATATATATATATATATATATATATATATATATATATATATATATATATATATATATATATATATATATATATATATATATAAGCAATAGGCGTGTTGCCCTTTTATAAAATTATAAAACAAAACAGAAACAGTATAAAATTGTTCAGTTTGTTTGCTTTTATAATGGCAAAGGAGTTACATCCGTTTATGTACACATCGTTCACATTTTCAAGGGTCTTTTGTTCTTAGAAAGTTGCGTCCATGAGGTAAGCATATTTAATAAAATAAGAAAATTTTTAAAGCGCTGTCACGACAACAGGAGAGCAGTTTGCTGTTCCATTTGGCTGACAACGAAAACATATTTTTTAAATTAATTTACAGTTTCCCCAAAGACCTCTTAACTTTCCCCGCTGATTTGGCTGTAATTAAGAAATTTTATTCAGATACAAAAAAAAATAGTCTATTTAGAGACCAAGCTACTAAGTAATAAATACAGAGTTAATTATATCAGGAATATTATTTTAGGTACTAAAATTCATATTAAGCCGATAACACTGGTGAACATAAATAAGTATGAAAAATTGCACACTGGGAATTGTAAGAGAATATTAAAAATATTCAAAAAACAATAAAACAATTTTGCATTCTTCACGGATTGCATATATAATGTAATTTTTTCAAAATCTGACATAGGCTAACTTTTTTATTTGAAGTGATGCAAAGTTGTAAGAAATAACTTGACTAGAAAAAATTGCGAACAATGCTTCCCGGTGTTGCCAGATTTCTTCAGTACCTACGAAAACAATTTTTTTTTTAAACATCATGTTTTTGTATCATAATTTGACAAATTAAAACGTTATTTTTATACACATTCAAATACAACAGTTTTCAAATAACACAATGACAGCCCAATAATGATGGCTTCCTTCAAACAACACAATTTTTGTTTAATTTCCAAAGCCTACTATTCCTATATTAGCTTTTTTTAGTTCCTGCCGACTGCAGATTATTTTAGTTGTTATGCGGATTATGCTAATTGTTTTAAAACGACGTGTTAAATGTGGCTGGCAGGCATTTGACAGGTTCAACATAGTCTTTAAGAACAAACTACCACTTTACCTGAAAAGAAAAGTTTTTGATCAGTGTGTTTTGCGTGTTATGACATACGGAAATGAAGCCTTGACACTTACATTATAGTCAGTTCAAAAACTTTGGGTAGCAAAGAAGGGAACGGAAAGATGTACACTTGGCATTACTAGACGGTATAGAAAGCCCTGCACATAGATCGGAGAATAAACTAAATTGAGTAACATGATTGGAGGAGTAAAATAATTGAAATGGAGGTGGGCAGACCATGTATCGGGGCCATGGGACGAAAGATGGACCATGGTGATCGTAGACTGGATACCGCTTGATCGCAAACGTTCACGGAGAAAAGCGAAACACGATGAACTGATCATCATTAAGTATAGTGGACTCGAATAGTAAAAGAAACCTCAGTATTGCGAGAGTTAGGGCCGGTTCTACAGTGCAAGAATATACCAGGTATAAGCTAGACTTAGAATAAAATTTGAAACGCCCGTGCTGTGAGAACGGTATATTCTTGCATTGTAGAACCAGCCCTTAGAAGTATGTTGAAGATGCTTTTATCCTACAGTGAATTGACACGGGCTGATGATAGGTGTTTTCAAAGCTGAGTCATTTATTCTAACAGGTTGTGGAACTGGTAAAATTAATTTTACCAAAACTCATTTATATAAAAGTTATATGTTAAGTTATTAACAGTTACAAAATTTGTAAACAGACCTGACTTTTTGATATTCTCGAGCACTGCGTTGTAGAACTCGCAAAGAGAAGTCAGGTTAGCTAAACTCATTTATACAAAAGTTGAAGAATAACAAAAATAAAAATGTTACAAAAATTGTCCAAAATTACAACACAAAATCTTACTCAGCATATCCATGCGTCAGTACACGCGCCAAAAATAAAATCCCTGTGTCTATGAATAACATCACAAGCGTTTTCGATGCACTATTGTGGTTCTTCCACAGTATTTACTTCCTCATCGTGATAAACCAACTTTTTAAGTAGCCCCACAGAAATAAATCGCACAGCGTTAAGTCCGAGGAGCGTGCAGGCCAAAAAATGGGTCTATTGCGCCCTGTCCATCTATTAAGAAATTCATTATTTAAATGTTCGTGGACTTCTCGTCTAAAGCCGCGTCCTCACTTGAGCACGAACGCGAATGAGGCAAGCCGAGCTGGCACCGAATGCCTCGGATCGGGAAAAATATCTGCAACAATACAATTTTTGATTTTTGCTCTATAAGCATGCCTTTTACTACGCCAGCCCAAACATTTACCGAAAATCTGTGCTATAAATGGATACTTTTCACAGCATGCAGATTTTCTACTGCCTAAACTGGTTGTTGTGGAAATTATTTATTATATTTCTTGTAATGTAATTACATGTGTAATGGGGTGGATTGATTGTTTTATAATTGTCATATCTGCGTATGTGGGTTTTCAATAAAAAATAGTTTAATTCTTTTCAAATGTAAATTTTACTTTTAGACGTATTTTGTTTAAATCTTTTAATGTTTCTTCTACTTTTTCTCCGTCATTTCCAGTAAAACAGATCAAAATGTCGTGTACATATCTAAACCAAAACAGTATATTTTTTGCTAATTTAAGATAAACAGTCTGATAATAAAGGGCCGAGTGGGAACACATAGCTAGATCATTCTTTTGTTTGTAAAATGCATTATTAAATTGAAAATAATTTTCATTAATGCATGGATTAAAGAGTTCTAAAATATCGTTCGTTATAATTGGATTGATTATATTTTTATTGTAGTTTTGAGAATATTATTTAAGTAAAACGCTAGGTTTCTTAACGGGCTATTTGTGTGTGAAACTACTGGTCTTATTTAGAAGTTTTCTTTATGCTTTAAACCATAGAGTTTTGGAGTAGTAGAATTCATATTGACTATTTTATATATCTCTTCGTTTGACAAGATTGTGTTTATAGTTTTTTATTGTTGATTTCAAGTTGTTTTGAATTTTTGTTATAGGGTCATTTTTTATATCAACTAGATCTTCATTATCTAGAACGTTTTTAATTTTTATTTCATAAGTTTCTTTTTTTCAGAACAACAATTGAATTACCTTTTTCAGTTGTAACTAGATTATTATATTTTATGGATTTGATAATTTGGTCTTAATTTTTGTTGTAGTGGTATTCCCAGTTTATTTTTTTCTTTTGTAAAATTAACATTAGGAATATTTTCAACAAACAGTTCTACTTCAAATATTATATTTTCTGAAACACTACTTGATTTGGTATTTGGGCTATATTTCTGGCCATTTTCAATGAAATTAGGCTCTTTTTTGTGAAAACTGTATTTGATAAGTTAATGAGTCTTTTGTAGAAATTATAGTTTCGTGGAGATTCGGGTTTTTGTATTTTGACTGTGATTTACATAGATTTGATAGCTTAACTGATTATCTAATATATTTTTTGTGAATAATTTGTGAAATTGTTTGTCTGGTTTTATTATCTAAGATATCAACTTCAATTTATTGGAGTTTATATGATAGTTCAGAGTGCAGTACCTTGATATGTAGAAGTATTCACACAAAAAATGTGTATATATATATATATATATATATATATATATATATATATATATATATATATATATATATATATATATATGTGTGTGTGTGTGTGTGTGTGTGTGTGTGTGTGTGTATCGAGTATTTGACTTCCTTGGACTGCGTCCAACGAGACAACAGTAGCCACGAGTTATACATCCCCGACCGTTGGGTTCCACAATCTCATGTGGAACGCACAACAACCTGCGTCCCCGCCATAATGATCAATGGTTAGAAACTTGACCGGGAGGAAGCCCCACCCATCCCTTACATTGGAGGGCACATATTTCGTCTGTTGGTGGTTATACTCATCAGGGTACCGACATATGCTCTCCCGCCAAGAATAGGGAGTCCCTCTCCACAATCCAACAACCCATATTTTCGCCGACCTCTCGTCGGATGGCTTATAAATCGAGTTTTTTGACTTCTTTGGACTGCGTTCAACGAGACAACAGTAGTCAGGAGTTATACACCCCCGACCGTTGGGTTCCACAATCTCATGTGGAATGCACAACAACCTGCGTCTCCGCCATAATGATCAATATGGGATGGGTGGGGCTTCCTTCCGCTCAAGCAACAACCATTGATCATATATGTATATGCATATATATACACACACACACAGTTGTGGTCAAAATAATAATGTAGTATGAAGTATGGAGTATGAAGTATGATATGAAGTAAGGAGTATGAAGTATCATCGAAAAAATACCATTATTTAATGTATCATTACTGTACGAATCCAAATATCTTTTGTTTTTATTAGTACAATGCTTTATCATTTACCAGTTGAATATAATATTGGAGACTTATTTGTTTATTTTATTTTATCAGGTTAATATTTCTTGACAATAATAAAAACTTTTGGTGACAAAAAATAAGAGTGGATTTTAAATTTGTTGCTGTTCGTTTATTGTTATCGAAAATATTTTAATATCTTTGGTATACATTGTCAATGTATCCATACAGTTTTAAATGTTATTATGGGTCGCGCAAAGCATTGTACTCCCGAAGAGATGCGTCTAATATTGCAGTTACGGAGTCAAAACAAAACTTAAATTTATTTCTCATCTACTAAAGCGATCTGAATGCGTTATTGCTAAAGTTTCAAAGGAGCAAAAATTAATAAAAATATCACCAGAAACCAGAGGTCGCCCAAGAAAAACAAGGAAAAGATTGGATAAATGTATTCTACGAGAGGCGCGAAAATGGGTCTACAAATCAGTACAATTCATAGACGATTGGCAGAGATGGATTTTCAAGGAAGAGTTGCAAGAAAGGTACCACATTTAAGTAAAAAAAATATTCAGCATAGATCAAGTTTTGTCAGATTTAATTTAAACGAAAACTACAGCCGTGATTGGAAAAATATTTTATTTAATGATTGAACAAAAATAAATCTCTTTGGGTCAGATGGGAAATGGAAAGTAAGGCGATATAAGAAAGAAGAACTAAATCCACGAAATACATTAGGAAGAGTAAGGCATGGAGGAGGAAATATTATACTGTGGGGTTGCTTTTCCTATAATAGTGTAGGTCCACTATAGTGTATCAAAGATAGCATGACCAAACAAAATCTATATGAAAATATTAGAAAAACTTATGCTTCCTTATGCCGAAATGAATATGCCGCTAAAGTGGATCTACCAGCAGTGTTGCCCTGGCCGTCGCAATCTCCGGATTTAAATCCAATAGAAAATATTTGGCAACATTTAAAAAAAAGGCATTTCTAATAAAAAACATCAACAAAAATATGTTGTGGGAAGAAGTCATGAAAACTTGGTTTTCTGTACCGGTTGAAATTTGTTAGAAGTTAATAGACTCTATTCCAAGGAGATGCTCTGCTCTGGTTAAACAAAAAGGATATTCTACTAAATACTAAAATTTCATATTTATTAAGTTTGTTAATAAGCATTTAAGCACAATTTAAGTCTATTAGTGATATACTCTTATTTTTATGACCAGAAAATAAGCACATATTGTTTGATAGTTAAAATATTGTTTGATAGTTTTAAATTTAAGTCACGTCAACGCTCAAAGGCGTTATTTAGTGACTTACCAACACCGACAAACACATACAAATACGCACACAAACATCCATGCCCGCACCAGAATTTGAACCCGGGACCATTCGATTGCCAGGCGGGCGACTAACCCATCAGACCACCGCGGTCGGCAAGTAATGTTCTTAAGAAAAAACATATTTTATAAAAATGTTTGAACAAACTCATTCAAGATAATTTTGTGTTTGATCATAGTATACTTCTTTTTCTAAGATTGTTGTTTTGTTCTTATAAACGTGCATCCATAACGTTAAGCTTATTTTGTTAAGAAGATTTTACAAGCACTTTCCTTACACCACGAGTGCAGTTTGCTGGTCCGCTTCCCGAAAACCAATACATATTTTTTAATTTAATTTTCATTTTACTTAAGGATCTCTCAACTTTTCCCCCTGATTTGATTGCAATTAAACAATTTATTACAGTTACAAAAAAATAGTCTAAACTTAGAGAGGGGCAACGGAATCATAAATATAACATTTATTACGGCGTTTTACATTTTTTTCCCTTCTAATTAAAACGTTTGGTGGAAATGGAGCTCATATAATCAGATAAATGCAATGCTTAGGACAATTACATAATTAACGTTATAATTACGGTAGTAATTTCATTTTAATATATTTTTCTTACGTTTATATTTTTGATATTCCGATTTCAAATTACCTTTTGCTTTCAATTTTTTGCTGCAATCTTTTATGCAAAAATTATGTTTCAAATTTTAGTTTTTGGTTTGGATTTCTTGTTGGAGACACGGGTGAGACAACATGATTTTAACCATAGATAATAAAAAATGATAAGAAGCCAGAGGAGTTTGAATTAAAAATAGCAGTAAAACAAGGAGACAGTCTAAGCTCATTATTGCTCAGTCATATTATTCGAATGAACCCAGAAACCAATAATAAGAAAATGACGAGAGGTAGTCCAAGAAAAACTTAGCTAAAGGGAATGCAGGAAATATGATTAAAAAGTCAATAAGTAAAAATAATTCAGGATATGATGAAAGAAAAGATTTTAAATAATCAAGAAAGAAAAGTGAAAATAATTCAAAAGATGAGAATAATGGTACAAAATCGGAAAAAATGGAGAAAATGGATAAATTCATTTGGAGTAATTCTAGAGAATCGGCATCTTAATAGGCATAAGGAATATGCATAGGAACAAGTACCATATTTAAAATTGAATATGATATAATATGTTATCCTAAGAACATTGTCTACGATAACGATTCCCGAAATTTGACAAAACTAAAAAGGAATATTGAAGAAAATACCAGATTGATTCCTCGACTAGTTCTTAGAAAAGTCTTCGATAATCTTCGCGAGAGGTTTGAGAAGTGCCGCCAATGAAGTGGCCGTCATTTAAACAATGCTATTTTTAAAAATTAAATTTTCTTTTATTATGTTTGTATTGGTACCAATAAATAATATACTAAGTGACATAAAAAATGGAACACCAAGAAATAATGTTAAAATTTTAAAAACTATTTTATACATTTATTGTTATTGTTAAAAAGTACTGTTAAAAACTGATAAATTGTTACTGTTAAAAACTGATAAAAATTTGAAGATGTAATTACTACGAGTTAGGGAGCTACAATCAGTAATGGGTGGATCGATATCCACTTTGAATACATTCATGGAGACGCTTAGGCATTGATCTAATTAGGTGGTCGATTTCCTTTTGAGGTATAGTGTTCCATGCTACTTGAATTTCACTCCCTAGTGCCTCCAACACCTGTGGATCGTGTGGCAATCTGAACAATCTTTGACCTATGGTATCTTATATATGTTCTATTTCGGAAAGGTCTAGGGACCTCGGTGGTGGCCAAGACACTAAATTGATTTGAACTCCTTCAAAATGACGTAAAGTAACAAGTGCACGGGTGGGCGTGCATTATCCCACTGGAAGTGGATTTGGAAGTGTTCGGAGGTAGGGTAACAAATGGGTCTACAATTTCGTCGACATACCGCTGAGAGTCGTCACTCCACCCCGGACAAAAACTAGAGGTGACGTACTATGGGTGCGATAGCTTCCCTAACAATAACACCTACTATGCGATGT
Source organism: Cosmopolites sordidus (assembly GCA_031761425.1). NCBI lineage: Eukaryota > Metazoa > Arthropoda > Insecta > Coleoptera > Curculionidae > Cosmopolites > Cosmopolites sordidus. Next base: position 215,885 of record JARFXV010000908.1, read on the forward strand.
ACGTGCCTCTCCGTGAAGAACTACGGAGATCGTCGTTCTACGCAATATCTTCTTACACGAGCATGGCCGTTATGACCACCTATACAGAAGGCGAACTCGTCAGTAAAAAAAAACACGATGCTATTCCGCATCCCACTGATGTCTTTCTCTGCCCCACTCCAGCCGTAGCCGTTGTTCCGCCGTTAAAGGTAAAGCCAGAACGGGCCTAAAAGATGTGATTCTGCGGTAGATTATCCCGCCTTTCTTAGACTTACATTATGATGAAAAATTGCACGTCTTTGCACTCTAGGCATGATGACTTTTTTTAAGAAATTAAATTGCCGTAAAAAAATCACCGTCAAGTCATAGAAGTTACTTTAAGGAAAAACTGACAGTGTCAAAAAACTGACAGTGTCTTTTTTATACGAACAAGTGATTCTTTGCTGTGGCTGAAATTTTGGTCATTTATTAAAGTCACTAGAAACAAGTATACAATATATAATTAAAATTCAAAAACTTTTACTGGGTGTTCCTTTTTTCTATATCACTTAGTTAATTACAAACTGTTTTATTTTTTTTTATTTTCAACTAAAATTAGGTTGGATCGATCTGAGATCGCGAAATAGTAATGTCAACTGGTTAGAAAGATCATAAAGAACTTCGGGTGATCATAAAAAATTGTAGTGTTTCCGTTTTACATTGATTGATATGGATTTCTTTTTGTAGAGCTTCCTGCATAGATTATAAGCTATATCCTTTGTATGTCTTTGTCATCTAATCATGTAAATTTTTTGAAATCTTGACTGATCCACTAATCTAACTATTTGAACTCTTTGATTTTTTGAATTTTGTTATTGGGTAAAAATATTTTGATGTAGATGTCATGAAGACTGTTTTCTCATAAGATAGTTGTAGGCTGGTGTTTATGGCAGCGAAGCTTTTTATATTTATTTTGAGTTTTATGTTTAGGACTCTAAGGGCTGTATTTGGTAGAACTTTTTTCCATTATAGGATTATTTTTTCTTTTTCCCTTATTAAAAATAAAAACAAAAAACGTACAATATATTCTTCAGTTTGTTTATTTTTATAATGGGGAAGCAGTTGGCCCGCTTGTGTACACAGGATTCACATTTTTCGAGGATATTTTGTTCTTACTTGCATCCATAAGGTAAACACAATTTATAAGGTTAAAAAAAGTTTTAATCCAAATATCTCAAAAATACTTTTAAGATGGTGCTACAACAGTTTTACTCTTCCATTTTGTGATACAGAGACAACAAATTCATGGATATATTTATTACCTCAAATTAAACTTACATAATTCTAGCTGGCCCGGCAGGTTTTGTTCTAGCCATTTTTTTGTCCCTATTTTTTAATAATTGATATTCAATTCCTTTTTTTTACAATAAATAATGAAAATGTTTAGTTGATTAACGCAGTAACACCGAATTGATGTTCATATGTCATATTGTGTAAATTTGAATCATTTTATTTTATAAATATATAATTTATTAATAACTTGACTATAGCACCAACTATTATATCCTAGCATTGCTATAAACCATCGTCTCGACAAAACAAATATATTGTGGGAATATTTCAGTACCAATTTTTAGTGTCTGGAGTTCGGCTGTGGTGATATTTGGTTTGGGCGGTTTTACTGTTCTGAGTGTTCTGGCGATATGTTGAATAATATGTTCTGCTTCCAGTTCGCCGCCGATGTTGTGTAGGACGGATTTCACGTTGGCGATTATTTATTTTGATGGAACATTCTTTAGTGTCATTGCAAAATTGAAACCTTTATTGAGGATTTTCGGCTTCAGATAGAGGGTAATTGGATAAATTGTGGACCGTTCTGTTAATATCTAGAGCTGCTGACTGGTTTTTGACGTCTTATTCAAAGAAACAACAGAAGGGCGCCTACGACATACGGTATGCAGAAAACCAACATACACAAATAAATATCTCACCGCACAGTCATACCACCACCCCACTCAAATCCAGGCAGTAGCAAACACGCTAATTTTAAGATCCATCCGCCTTACGTACAACGATACACATCAGGCAGAACTCAACAACATAACGAACACTCTAATACAAAACGGCTACTCAAAAAAGACAATCAGTCGTGCAATACAACAACAGCAAACACAAAAAAAACGACCGAATAAGCCGAAGAGACTTTCAACGTCATACTGCCATACTTAAAAGGAACAACTGACCGTATTGGAAGACTTTTAAGAAAACACAAATTAAGAACAGCATATAAACCTCATCGAACAATAGGCGTATCCCTGAGAAACCCGAAAGATAAGGTCAGACTGGAAAATCAAGGAGTTTACCGTATCCTATGCTCAGGCTGTAACAAGACCTACACCGGACAAACAAGCCGAAAAATATCTGCCAGAATCGAGGAACACAAAACAAGCATACGGAATAAGCAAATAACATCGGCATTAATCCAACACTAACTAGAAACAGGGCACAAAATTAACTTCGATGAATGCAATGAGGTGAGTCAACATAAATCATTTTCGGACACGCCTGATCGGAGAAGAAATAGAAATTCGAAAAGCAAGAAAGTCTAAACAAGAGGGACGACGCTCTACACTTGTCACCAACGTGGAAAGTGTTCTTAGGCCAGCAGACCCAGACAGCACGATTGGTAAACACAAACTCTCGCCAAGAATAGGGAGTCCCTCTCCACAATCAAACAACCCATATTTTTTTCGGCAACCTCTCGTCGGATGACTTATGAAATTTTTTAAACCGCCATGAAAGTTTTTAAACCGCCATTCCGTAGTACGTTTATTAGTGGTTTATGGGCTAAACGCATCGTTGATACAGCGAGCCGTTTCGGAAGCTTTTCGGCCTAGTTGAACTGGAAGAAGAAAATTGTACCAATTTGCTTTTTATCCATGACATTTAACGCTCTGAGGGAATTGACCAAAATTATTTTAGAACAAAACTAATATCACGATTAGATAGAGCAGATAACGCGTTTTAAAATTATACATAAAATCAAAGCAATGTAATAAAAATTTATTTGAAAATTCAGCATTAAAATTAAAATAACTATAACGGCATTAACTTTCTTAACCCAATAAAATTGAACTCGCCCTTGTCTTGTTGGTAGAACAGTTTATTGTAACTATCAACTTCTTAAAGTTGCAAGCAAGCAACCATCAATATTATGTGAATTTGAAAATCCTTATTCTTCCATATGTAACGATAAAATTTAACTCAATTTAAGGGTTCGTTGAAGGTTATTTACCTCTAGTAAACGCTGTCGTTTATTATTATCTAGGTTGGTTTCTTAAAATGTTTTTAATAATAAAATGTAAACAAATTATACAATAGGAAAAAAATCCCTTAAATCATTTAATTATTAATTATCTGTTTGCGTGACGTTAATCGCAGTTCGAAACAGTGATGTTCCGGTATACATCGAAAAAACGGCACGAATACCTGTTTTAACCAAATATAATTATATATTTTTTTTCCTTTATTTGGGTTTTTCGCCACTATCTAAAACTAAAAAAATATCAAAAATACCTGTTCTTATTTAAAGAAAGAATTACTGGGTAAAAACAAAAAACCAAACGGAGACAAATTTCTCAGTGATTCTTTTTGTAATAAATTTGCCTAACAAACAAAATTTTAAAAATATAAAAATGTTATAAAAATTTTTACAAACTTTTAACGTTAACATTTTTGAGGGTACTCTCCCACCTTTTCAAAACTAAACTAAAAAATAAATTATATTAATTTGTAATATATAAAGTAATGAGTGAAAGTAAATATATTGTTTTGTATATGTCAACGATACTTACATTGACAACAATAGATTTTCATGACAGTAACATACTACCAAAAAATATATAGGTAATGTTTACTGTGTGATTGTTTATTGTACTGATTGTGTATTCAAATATTTAAATGTGTTTAATTGTATTCTTTAGAATCGGGAACCATATTGAATTTAAATCTACCGAAGGCATAGCAATACAGTTATTATGCTTTCGGTAGATTTAAATTCAATATGGTTCCCGATTCTAAAGAATGCAATTAAACACATTTAAATATTTTAATACACAATCAGTACTATAAACAATCACACAGTAAACATTACGTATATATATTTTTGGTAGTATGTCACTGTCATGAAAATCTATTGTGGTCAATGTAAGTATCGTTGACATATACAAAAAAATATATTTATTTTCACTCATTACTTTATATATTACAAATTAATAAAATTAATTTTTTAGTTTAGTTTTGAAAACGGGGGGAGAGTACCCTCCGAAACGTTCACGTTAAAAGTTTGTAAAAATTTTTATAACATTTTTATATCTTTAAAATTTTGCTCGTTAGGCAAATTTATTACAAAAAAGAATCACTGAGAAATGTGTCTCCGTTTGGTTTTTTGTTTTTACCCAGTGATTCTTTCTTTAAATAAGAACAGGTATTTTTGATATTTTTTGAGTTTTAGATAGTGTCGGAAAACCCAAATAAAGGAAAAAAATTATATGAACACGTCACAATCATTCAGACATTACTCAAATATAATTATGATATTTTAACGTTTCTAAAACTGGTTCTAACGTGTTAGATTTTTAAAATTTCGTCATTAGTTGACGGCCAGAATGATCGGGAAAGAATTGAATTTGTCTCACACAGTCCTTCATCACATTTTAACTAATGAACCAGGGATTAAGAAAATTTGCGCGAAAATGGTTCCAAAAATTCTTTCTCAGAATTGAAAGGACAAGAGGAGGGAAACAAACATGTCTTGACTTTTTGGAGCAGATTGAAAATATTCCTCATTATCTGAACCGTGTCATAGGTGACGAGTCTTGGATTTTTGAATGCGACCCAGAAACCAAATTCTAAAGGCAGGAATGGCTCACTATAATCTTACCACGGAAAAAGAAAATCATGAGTATGTTGGTTTGCTTTTTTGTCGTTCGTAAGGAATTTGTACCTCAAGGCTAAACTGTTAACCCGCATTTTTAACGAGATGCTTTCGAAGAAATGTCGAGAAAGGTTGTTTTTTCTTCATTCTGTTCTTTTAAATTCTTAATTTAATCATCTCCGAACATGTCGAGAAGTTAAAAAACATGATTTGGAGTTTAATGGTAAATCTTTTGGAGTTTAGACCTTCTCACCGAAGGTTCCAATACATAAATTAATTTTGCTGCATCAAAATGAGGAAAAGAGGCAAATACCTTTTATATTTTAAGAATTAGAAAAAAAGATGCGGGTTTTTGTTTTCATTTAATATAAATACCAATCATGCAGTTTTTTAGATTAACGAATAACGATAAATCTTACTTCTAGATTAGATCAGTATGATAGGTTTTCGATTATAATTATAACAAAATATTAAATACGGGGGTATTTTTTAAATAAGGTCCGTTTGTGAATGAAACTGAGAGCGACGCCCAATCTCCGCGCTGCAGTTGCGCATCTGCTCTCAGCATGCTTTGCGTGCGTTTAGACGTCATTTGCGTAGTTGTCATCATCGGTCTGCGTGCTAAGCTCTAGAAGTATAATGTTTAACATTATTACGATTCTGAAGTACAAGAAACTTGGCAGCAGCCACCGTCAGAATTGTGAGCTATCCGGTGATAATGCTATGAGTGACAGTAACGTTCGAAAGTGGGTGAGAATATGCAAGGGCGGACGGGCTAATGTGCATGATGAGCCACGCCCTGGGCGACCTCTGATTTCTGAAGATTTTGTTCGTGATGTGGACAACAACATTTGAGAGAAGTGACGATTCACGATTTAAAAGTTATCAAGTGAATTTACACCGGTTGCAAGACCAGTTTTATAAACCATTTTTTCGGAGAAACTGAATTATCGAAAATTGTGCCCTCAGTAGATTCCAAGACTGCTTTTGGAAGATCACAAAACAAAGAGATTGGGCAAAGAGCTTTATCGTTTTTAACTCGATACATTCAGGAAGGAGATGAATTGTTTGACTAAATCGTTACATCAGACTTGGATGTTTCACATGACTCCTGAGTCCAAGCAACAGTCAATGGAATGGCGAGTGGCAGAGTGAAAGCCAAACAGACAATTTCAGCACGAAAGATCATGGCAACTGCCTTTTGAGATAGGAAAGAGATTTTGTTAGTGGATTTTATGCCAAAAGCTACAACAATTAATTCTGATGCGTATTGTGTCACCTTGAGAAAACTCAACACCGTCATAAATCCATGAAATAATGATTTACAGTCTGTCCAAAGGAAACCAATGCCAAAATTCAATAAACTCAAGACGTTATGTACTAAAAATTTTCGTGGTTTCTTATTCAAAATTAATTTCTTTTCAGTTTCAAATACTGAAAGCGGTCGAAGTATTTTTATGTAGTTACATTTTTTAACTTGGTATTCAGTTGGGAATCACTTACTTCATTAGTCTCACATTTTTAAATAATCGGAAGTCACACAGAGCCAAATCAGGTGAATATAGATACTGTTCGAGCACCATGTTACTTTTAAGGTCAATAAAGAAATTTCATGATTCCGGAAGGCGCGTAACAATCCTTTCAAAGAGATAAAGTCACTTTTTAGGTATTGTGTCCAGTGTTTTCAAAGTGACAATAATGATATTATTCGTAAGACGTCTCAGTGCTCTTACCCATTTTGCTATCCCGAAATCTTGCATATACGTAACAGCACAAACCTCAACTTGCATAAACAGTTTTCATAATTTTAAAAATTTCTGTGTCTCTTTTATACAATTTTACTAATATTATAAATGTGAAAGTATATTTGTTCTTCAGTCACGCTCAAATGGATAAAAGGATTCTAATGAAATTTGATATAGAAGTCGATTATGTCGTGGAATAGGACATAATATACCTTTTGAATGCTATGAAGATCCGACGAAGGTTTACATCGATAAGTATATATATATATATATATATATATATATATATATATATATATATATATATATATATATATATATATATATATATATATATATATATATATATGTATCATTATCATCATCACCATCATCATCATCATCATCATCATCAGCCCGTGTCGATCCACTGCAGGATGAAGGCCTCTTCAGCATGTTTCCAACTTTCACGGTCCTGGGCTTTCTTCTGCCACTCTCTTCGAATATACTTAACGATGTCATCAATCCATCGTGCTTTTGGTCTTCTTCGCGGACGTTTGCGATCAAGCGGTATCCACTCCAGGATGGCCTTGGACAATCTGTCATCCCATCGCTTCGCTATATGGCCTGCCCATTTCCATTTCAATCGCTTTACTCTTCCAATGATGTCACAGACTTTCGTTTGTTTCCTGATCCATGCGCAGGACTTTCTGTCTCGTCTTGTAATGCCAAGCATACATCTTTCCATTCCCCTCTGTGTTACCCGAAGTTTTTGATTTGATTGGGATGTGAATGTCCAGGTTTCACTTCCGTATGTCATGACGGATAGAACGCACTGATCGAATACTTTTCTTTTCAGGCAAAGTGGGAGTCTGCTATTAAACACAATGTTGAGGCTGCCAAATGCCTGCCAGCTATATTTAACACGCCGTTCTACTTCCCGGGCGGTATTCCCCTCCATTGAAATCCTCTTCCCAAGATATATAAAGCTTCCAGAATTTCCAAATCTCTTCCTAAAACTGAAATTCTTCTGTCCTGAGCGAAGTTATTAAACATTATCTGACTCTTTTTCCGGTTTATTTTCAAGCCAAATGGTTCGCTAACCCTTTGCAGTTCTTGTATGTGTCTGTGCAGCTCCTCTGGGTCTTGTGAAAGGAGAACGATATCATCTGCAAATCTAAGATAGTTTAAGTTTGCACCATTGATCTTTACACCGTCCTGTTCCCAATACAGTTTACGGAATACTTCTTCAAGTCCAGCCGAGAAAATAATAGGCGATATTGCGTGACCCCGCCGAACACTTCATTCTACATTAATTCCCACTTCAAGATCATCAAGGTGAATTGTGGCTGTAGCTCCATCATATATCGATCCTAATAGGTTTACATATGCTTTATCTACGCCTTGGCTAAGCAGTGTATCCATTATTGCATGCTTTGAGATTGAGTCAAATGCTTTTTCGTAGTGGATAAAAGCCAAGCAGAGTGGCATGGTGTATTCGTTGAGGCTTTCTATGGTCTGTTGTACAACCTGGAAGTGATCCATTGTACTGAATCCACTTCTGAATCCTGCTTCTTCTCTTGGTTGTGCGTCATTTAGTTGTTTTAATATTCTTTTAGAAATTATCTTAGTGAAAACTTTGTACATTACTAATAGGAGGCTTATTGGACGGTAGTTCTTTAAATCTTCCTGTGCTCCCTTTTTATTTAAAAGAATCACTTCTGCATTTTTCCATAAGTCAGGTACTTGTTGTTCTTTGAAGCATTTTGAATATAATTTTGCCAGTGTTTTATTTAACGCCCGACCACCAGCTTTTAGCATTTCGGCAGTTACACTGTCCTTTCCTGGAGCCTTGCCATTTTTCATCGATTCTATAGAATTTGTTACTTCCTCAACTAGAATATCTGGCGTTTGTTCTTCCGTGGGTATTGTTGTCTTCGATTGGTTCTGATCTTCATATAACTGGGAATAAAGTTTTCTGACAACCTCTAACATTTGCCCTGCAAACTGTGCCATCCTCAGGCCGTAAGCCATATATTTGCGTTCTTTTGTTTCTCAGCTTCTGTTTAGCCTTTTTTATTCCTTTGGTTTCCTTTGAAAAAAAATGCCAATAGCAGTTAAAAGCTATGGAATTCTAAAAGTAGTTTTAGTTACAGAAATCTGCACTACAAAACAGTCAAACCCAAACTTTCATAAATATAACGAAAAAGAAGGCGCCAAAACAAAATGGTTGTGTTAGACTTGCCGCACCCAGCAGGAAGCATATCGTGAAGAAACAAAATATGAAGAAGTTTATGAAGATATGTGAAAAGTTTCCTCTAATCCTGGAATCAAAAAATTATCTGTAGCTTGATAGTAATGTCAATCAACCCATTAACATTTCCAAAAATAAAGACAGTGCGAATTCCACAGCAAAGTATTATCCAGAACGTATCTTGGATATACTTATAGAAATGTAAAAATACAAAGAAAACAAATACATTATCTCCTTCTTTTCAAAAAATCTTCAACCTTTTTTAATTTGTCGCCACCCAAGAAAAAAGAAAAAACACATCCTTTTGCAGAAGGCTCAATGTATTCCGTTATTCATAGTGTTCATATTTTCTCTCAGTCGAAATAATGAAAAAAAGCCGCCTTTACTATCGGCTCGCCTTTTTTTCATTCGACATTTCTATTTGCACATTTCTGTCAAAACTAGTTTTATATCATGGAACTATATGGTTTAAAGTTTTCTTTTCTGAATATTAAATTTAAAAATAGCCTATATATGGCTAACTAATGAATAAAATGTATAAAAACTTCGTCTGGTGCTTCATATACTATATGACAGAAGAAAAACGTCACAGCCAGTTAAAATAGATATTTTTATAATAAATTTTGTACATGTGCTTACGATGTTAATTCGTTTGGCAAGAAACCCTTCGACCTATCATATTCTAGGAATAATAGTGTTGTAGTTAGGATCAAATTCATAAATATATATTAATCAAAATTAAGCAGATGAACATAGTAAAATATAAATTTTAAATAGTGCAAAAATTCAAATATTTAGGTATAAAACATCTAAAACCAAAAAAGAGCAGATCGAATATCAGAAGGAAAAACAACCTATTAGGTATATCAAAAATTATAAACAAACCAGAAATTAAGCAGACAAGCTATACTGAATATTTTCAAGGTAGTAATCAGACCTTTCTACATATGCAGCAGAAACAATCTGATTTACTGCAAGAGAATAATAGAAGGTTACTATTTATGTATTGGCAATATATATAGTAATTGACAATAATAATAGTATTGGCTTCGGAATTGGCAATAATGGTGCTGCTAGGCACCGTGTGACATATACATCGTAAAGTTTAACATTGTTGACTCTATACGTACTCAGAACGTTTTATTATACGAACGCTATTTATGTTGTTTAGTGACTTGAAAATTTCATCTCAGTCAAAAAATGGAATTAACTCGTGAGCATTTTCGTGCGATGATTTACTACGACTTTCAACGTGGATTATCTCAACAACACTGCATTGATCAATCATTCTATTGGAACCTTTGGTGTGAAACACTAAGCTTGAAGAGATTTACCACTAAATACCAAATCACTTTTTTTGAACTGATCGACGCACGTTTCGCTAACCATGTTGGCATCATCAGGAGATTATTTAATCTCTCATTATTATTTCTGATTAAATCATCTCCTGATGATGCTAACATGGTTAGCGAAACGTGCGTGGAGCAGTTCAAAAAAGTTATTTGGTGTTTAGTGGTAAATCTCTTGAAGATTAACAGTGCATTGATCAATTTACTTCGACTTTTGGCGATGAAGCACCATATAAAACTACTGTATATCACTGATTTAGTGATTTCAATCGTGGCCGTTGTCGTCAAAAGCTGTGTATAACATTTACAGGTGACGAATCTTGGATTAATGCGTACCAGCCTGAAATTGAACACCAGTTGAATGTATGGGTCTTGGCAAATGAGGCAAACCCTTTAAAAATGTTGTTCGCGCAAGAGGCACTTCCAAGCAATTGATCGCATAAATGGTCATATGGCTAAAGTGTCACTAGAGAATCGTAGAAGGATCAATTATGAATGGTACACAACCATTTGTTTGCCAGAAGACTTTGTAGAACCAACCGAGCTCTTACTCATCGAACCGAACACCTCAATATTTGATTAGCCGAAACATCGAATTCATTGGTTATCCACCGTACAGTCCAGATTTGGCACCCAATTATTTTTTTGTTCCTTTCCGTGAAGAATAAACTCGTAGTCATAAAATAAATCATCAATCACACAATAAAACAATTTAACGTGGTCAACGACTTTCGACGCCAAAAGAAGGGGTTGATGCGTTCAAAATGCATGTTTTAGAGATACCTCAATCAGAATGGAAAAGTGCTATGAAAATTGGTTCAAACGTGTGCTCAAAAGAGTATCGATCATCGCGGAGAATATTTTGAAAAACATTAAAACCATTTTTATTGATATATATTTGTTTTTATTTATTATTCATTACATAACTTACATAAATACCAATCGCTGTATGAATTGAAAATATTATAATGGAAGAAATATTTTGGGACATATAAAGATTAAACTTGAAGAAATTTACCACTAAACGCCAAATCACTTTTTTTGAACTTCTCGATGCACGTTTCTACCTATCGAAGCATGTAAAAATCATTAATCGTGAAGTTTACTAACCCTTACATTAATAATTGAAAAAATTGATTGAACGAAATAGTTCCTTTATCTCGGTTCATGATTTTCGTACGTTTTTTAATTTGAATGCTTTCATATGTATCCAAAGTCCTATTATTATTAACACTGTTAATTAGTTTTAAATTACTAATATCTATAGTTTGGTCATGTTCGATTGCTTGTTGGGCAACACAAGATTTTTCATTTCTCCTATATCTAATGTGGGCAATATGTTCTTTATATCTTGTCACTATGGATCTTTTTGTTTGTCCAATATGCCTTCGACCACAGTCTTGATAACTAATTTCGTAAATCCTCGACTTTTCATGTTGATCTAGTTTATGCTTTGGATTACCGAGAACTTTTCTTAATTTATTATATGGTTTGTAAGGGTTAGTAAACTTCACGGTTCATGGTTTTAACACGCTTCGTGAGGTAGGGTTTTCATATAAATAGAACATAGTTTAATTTTATAATTAGATTAAATCACCTCCTGATGATGTTAACATGGTTAGAGAGACGTGCGTTCGAGAGTTAGTGTTTCACACCAAAGGTTCCAATAGAAGGATTGACATATATAGATGGCTATTTGAGATTACAGACGAATAATGAAAGAAATTTAACAGACATCTATAGGAGGAGAAAATACTAATACCATTAAAGTACAAATATTGATATGGCTGGAACAACGAAAAGACTGAATTAATAATGAAGAAAGTTACCACGTTGTAAGCGTAAACCAAACTCAGTAAAAAGCAGTTCAAGAGGGAGATGTCAGAGACATCAACATTCTAAGGATAAAAAATTGTAGACAAATTTGCAAGAAAATTGAAATAACTGGATACAATTAGTAAATTGCCAAGTCGGACGACAAACTATGAGAAAGAATTTCGTAATAGAAAAACAACAAGAAAGTAAAAATGGCTTTTAATAAGATATTAATAAGGCTTCGCCACTCTTATTTGATTGGCCACTACTGGCCGTATATGAGTGCGCAATCTCCAGACCAAAAAATTGCACAATTGCTGAATTATGTTTGGATTGTTACTGCTGAGCTTCATACCCCCTTTATAGGACCTCTAAGAGGACGATTGTTGAGTTTGTGAAACAAATCTCCAGGAACAGGAAAGTGAGAGCAATAATTATTTAAAATAAATATTTAATTATTTCGTCTTTTTTGATCATGTTTAATATTATTTTGGCCTTAGCTTATCATTTTATTAATTATTTTAAAAGACTTTACTTTATGTAGTAACATAGAAAGATTTGCTTTCATACTTTAATTAATTTAAAATTGTTCATACAAAAAGGAAACAAAGTCTGTTCAAAATATTTCCTCTTATATGTTTATTAGTACTGTTTTCCATGTATGTTCCTTCCGCATTCTATTCGTTTTTTTATTGATCTGGTTCAATTTGAAGCATGCTTCGAAATTTCGACATTCAAAAAATTGTCTATCATTGCTATATTAATATCATGCTGTGCTCATATTCATAACAGTGTTAATGTATTATTATAAGTATTTCAAAAAAGCTAAATAGTAAACATTTATGATTCTTAAACGATATGATAGTCTCTGCGAACTAACATGCATAAAATGTTATTATCTCTATTTTGTTCGATGGTTTTTCATTCTTTTTCTTTTTCGCGAAAGTTTCACTAAAGTATTTAAATTTATATCAATTTCTATTTTGTTAAATCAAAAGAGAAGGCTCTTCATACTTTTCCAAACCATGCAACATATAAAATTTCAAAATACATACCCCTACTTTTTTTAATTTCATTTCTCCCTGAAAAATAAATATAACAAACGTTAAATTTAGAATTTTGCATAAATCTTTTAATACATTTATTGAATTTAAGTCTTTCATTGTGTAAGTTAATAAAACCAGTTTTCTAATAGTAGTAGTAAGGTTTATTATCATGCACAATATGCCCAATTCACAAAAAGTGAATAACTTGGGTCTTGTCACCTGCAAAGAAAACTCTTCCCCGGCCATATTAGGTCGGTTTACGTCTACATATTATATCGTCTCTATTTGGATACATCAAAATGTCCACAATTTTTGAACAATTTAAATTGGTTGAACACAATGAAGGATGTGATAAGGATCGATAATTGTACAGCACTATACAATAACAATACAGCACAATCTAGCTAGTCGATGCTGGGTGAACTCTAGTCCATGCTAGTCCATGCTGGGTGAAATCGACGATCGTTAAAAAGGGAAATCTACTTTATTATTTTTGGTCAATATGACTCAAATAAACTAAACATTTTGTAGCGTTCACAAATTCTTGATCGCTACTTCCTACCACCTTCCCTGTGTTTTATTTTATAGTTTTATTTTTTCTCTCTTTTAATATGCTGTGTGTCTTTTTTTTTTGAGTGTGCATATGTGAATTAAAAGTATAAAATCAAGTAAACAGTTTTTTTTAAGATAAACCCCTTCCCGGTTCCGAGGTCTTTTCTAATATCAGATATATTAACGAACTGGGTGGAGCCATTTTCTCGCGCAGCTTCATCTTGTCGAGGACCTTCTTCCCGGGGCTCCCGGCGAACAGCTGCCGTCGCTGTGATCAACATTTTTACTTGTTCAAGGAAAAAATAAATGGTCACAATTTAGTTGTTGAAATTTTGAAAATAGTCTGTCCTGATATCAATATTGACTTAAGCAACTTTAAAAACGCCAAATTAAAGTTCAACGTGGAATAAACAACACGCATTTTTTATCAGAATGTGCATGGAAGATGACAGAATTATATCAGATCATCTGCCAGATCATATTCTAGCCATATTAAAAACCTATTTGCTATCTTGGATTTGTTGAGTTTTTTAGCGGGATTATGATCATACGTGATGACCGGAATCTTGACGACTAGTGTTGATAGGGGTGGTGGTGTACTCTTGGCTCTGCATAATAATGTGTCGGTACTTCACCACTCGGTACCATCAATTGACATTGTTGGCTTTAAAGTAATTTTCCAGGGCGATCGGTTCTCTGACTTTACAGTCTACATCCGTCCCAATACCAAGATAGAGTATCAAAGTTTATTATTTCATTGAATCTCTCCCTCGCCTTTCCAATCAAAACATCAAAATTATTGGAAATGTTGATATCCACTACAATCAAAATCATAATAAAATAGTTGGTGCCGTTTTAAGGCATTTACATGACTATTTCGCTTATCTTAATCTTTGGCAATGTAACACCATATATAATGCCTATTATTATATTTGGACCTTGTTATTACTAATATTTCTTGCACAGTGAATGGGTATGCTGTTCCGTTAATCAGCGGAGATCCTTTTCATCCATCTTTATGTTTTACTATTCAAATTCTTCGAACTACTAAGTTATTTTCATCTGAATTTTCTCTTATGGGGTATAATTTTCAATATTAGCTATAAATATTTATATATCGTTAAATTTTTGTCTGAATTAAATTGTTTATCGTTAAATTTGTTTCTGTGTTTTGTTTCGGTTTCATATTGTTTCAGTTTATATCATTAGATTTTTTCCTTTATTAATATTATTATTTTTAATTTATTTTGCACTTTTCCGTTTATTTAAATTTTTGTCAACTGTTTCCTTTTCTCATGATTTTTTAATTTTATTTCTTTTAATATTTTAGCCTGTATTTGTGCTTCATTGCTCATCATTTATCAACTAATGTTTCAGATTCTATCAAGTATATTTTTTCGTCTAGTATTTGAACTCTATCTGTATTTAGACATCGATTTCTTTCTTGAACATGCTCTCTATATAATCCTTATGTTCTTCCGCATCAGTTGTGTCGATTTTTAGACTCATTCTAACTATATTATTTTTTCTTCTTTCCTTTTCTAGCAGTTCCATTCTACCCTCAACTTTTTCCATATATGCTAAGCTTGCATTTTGTTATCTTTCCTGATCTAACTGTTACTTTACTTCCAGCTTGTTTTTATTATTTTTTAACTAAGGTAGCCGATATTTGATGGAAATTCATTTTAAATAAATAAGCAAAGATTAACATATAAATATGTCTACTATATTTAAAATTGTATGTATAACAATTGTTTCAACACACAGTGCCTTTTTCAAATACAAACTATGCTAAGCTATGCTAAAAAGTTTAGCACTGTGTGTTGAAACAATTGTTATACATACAGTTTTAAATAGAGTGGAAATTTTTAGATATTAATCTTTGCTTATTCATTTATTATTTTTGTTGATATATCTTTTTGTTTTACTTAGTTATACCCGGATGGCATAATGAGCTGCCTCGTTTCAACTGTTCTGAAGACTTTTTACCCCGACCTCGATGTTTGTATTCTCTCTGCGCTTTGTAAACGCCAACAATGCCACATTACACTCGTAGAGCTAACTAAATGTATAATTTACTTTGTTAATCCAAGATATTATTTATTTATTCCTATTATTGTTTTTTGGCACTTTTTCTATTCGGATTGTTTGATTTGGGCATTGATATTTAATTGAATAATTTTTTTAATTTTAACTGTTCAAATTCTAGATCAGTTCTAAATAATTTATAAACAAGTTTTATTTTCAAAAATGATTTTCAACAAACGTATACCTAATCAAAATAGAATATAAGTTTTTTTTTGTAGTTAATACAATACTGATTTTTTATGGGATAGAAGTATGAAAAGTTAGTTTCGTTGATTTAGTCTACTTTAGAGATAATAAATAACTAAATAGCTAGAAACCTTGAGAGCTACCTTTGTAACAACATGTGAAATTGTGAAACTGAACTTATCTACAGTACACCATATTGAAAACGGGAAGAAACGATCAAAAGCCCTCTCATATAGAATTTCGTGAAAAATGATTAATTGTGTTAAAAAACTTTATTTCAAGTGGTAGCCATTAATATTCTGTCTTGTTCTTGAGTAAACATGACGGTTAGAATTGTAAGAAATTATTTACATAATACTGGATATAGAGGAGGAGAGATCCTGAAGAAACCTTTTATTATTCAAACAAGAGGCGAAAAAAACTCGCGATCTCTAAAGCTGGGTCTACACCAATAAAAAATTGCGTTGTGCGGGCTGTATGTGTCATATGTGGTGTGCGTGCGTAGTAATGAAGACGCTCTGACACATACAAATATGTTCGCCGCACAGCACGCACACGAACCATTTGTTGTCGATTTCTCGCGAACGCCAAAGAAATTTGCTGAGCACACTATTTGTGTGTGGACGCGTTATTGTAGTGAAGTTAATATTTTCAGATTACTTTGAAAAAGATACATTCGTGACGTGGCTATATTGAAATTTATTATTTAGTAATTTATTGTTAATTGATTAACTAATTATAATTTCAAAGTCCAGCATATTATTATGTTAAAGTCCGACATATTATAAAGCCCAGCATATTGTTATGATTATTATGTTGTGCTGCATTCATAATAATGAATAATTAAATTAAGAAAAAGAAAAAAATTGCAAGAAAACAGAAAAGTATAAACTACAGAAAATAAGAAAATTAATTTAAACACTGAAAAAATATAAAGGGCTTTATTTTTAATGCTTGTTGGCATAACCTAATCAAGCATAATCTATAAACATTCCACTGCACACACAGACGGAGCAGAACGTCCAGCGCCGACTACACATATATTTATTGACTGTTTGTGATAATCTTGCGTCGTAAATATTTTCGTTGCATAGTAAATTCAACATACACGCCAATTTTTATTAATGTGGACCCAGCTTTAAAAGTAAGTTAGATTTTTCAGTATTTTATTTATATGGCCATATAATAATGTGAAGAAATACCATTCCATGGACTAATATATTAAGAGATATAATAAAACAATTAGTAGAACCACTGCTGAGATGGTTGCAGGTTGTCTTAAATAATAATTGCTATAGTACAAAATGCTAAAAGTTTTTTTTAGTTATTTTTAGAGACTTTATTTAGTATTTAAATACTTTCCTCCCTTCAAATTGCTTATTTTACGAAGTAATATTTAATAAACTTTATGATCTGTTGTAATTGTGTCACAATTTTGATGGTAATTAGTTTTAGTTTGTATTAATACTATGTTAAAAAAATACTATTATTGAAATTAAGAAAATTAAGGAAAATCGTTTTGTTAAAGACATTTCTTCAATCATTGTATACATTTTTCGACATACATATTGTTTGAAAACACTGATTAAATCCAATGCTAATTAATATAACGAATATACTACTTTATTAAAATATATGCCCTGAATTAATTTCTGATATTCACATCGTCGAACATTTTTAGAAATGTTATATTTTAATTGAATTCGAAAGAAATTTCGTTTCCTTTTCTTAAAACAAACATTCTGAAAAGTCGAGAGTCCGCTTCTTGATCCTACAAAATTTCTGTTTAAACTTACCTATCTTTAAACTAAACTTATAACGCCGAATTGGAAGTGATTCCTTATAGATTGATCGATAGATAGTGGCACACACCTCCCTAGTATTTCCGCTCGTTTCAATTTCCGTTTTGTAACTATATATTTCCAATTAAGTTTATTGAGGTATTAATTTATATACTTATTTCTCAGTTATTATTATTATTCCTGTCATATCTCTTATACAAGTTAATATTGATTGGGTAAATATAATTCTGTCAAGATTGAAACATTGAATGTTTTATAATTGTTTTTTTTAAACTACGGGTTTATGCACTAGGAATTCGATTAGCACTATATGCATCTTGGTGAAATTATTTACATATTTGATTACACCATACTTTCTTTTAGAAGTAATATAAATTAACATGTAAAGAGTTTTCCAATAAGAATATCTTGAACCAACAACACGAAGAAAAATTAATTGAACTATCTCTCTTTGATTAAATAACTGATTCATCTTAGCAACTGAGTTAAATATGAGAGCTTTCAAATAACACAATGACAGCACAATAATGATGACTCCTTTCAAACAACATCATTCTTGTTTAATTGCCAAGGCCTACTATTGCCATGTTTACTTTTTTTAGTTTCTGCCGACTGCAGATTATTTTAGTTGTTTTTGCTAATTGTTCTAAAATGGCTGCTCCCATAAAGAAATGTGACATAACATTTTTTATTTCGAATTTTAAGATATGTCAAATTATGTTAAAAAAATACAGTGTTGCCATTTCAAAAAAAATGTTTTTGTAGCTTCTGAAGAAATTTGGGAACACCAGAAAGCATTCTTTGTACATTTTTCTTAGTCATTCTCTACCATTTTTCATTTAGAAGTACTAGTCTCCGTTGTTCATTTAGGAGTACTAATCACTTGAAATTAAAAAGTTACCCTATGGTATAAAAAAATTACTAAAAATGATCATGAGAAATTCACCAAAAATATTTTTAAGCTTCTAAAATGACCGCAAGAGGGCGTGACGAGCTGAACATTAAAAAAAAAATTTTTTTTGTGTATTTTCAAGTGTTAACCGAATAAGAAAAATTCTCAGTTATAATTAGCAAACTGTGTCCTACAACTATGTTTTATGACATTTTGTCGTAATTTCACGAATAGAGAAGTGGGGGGGGGGGAGTTTTACCTATTGAGATAAAAAGTCGTCTAATGTCCGTTTGCCTTAACCGATTTTCCTCAATTTGGATTCATTTAAAATGCAATTGCTGGGACAATCAGATAATCTGGGAGATAAATTATTTAGTTTATAAATGAAACCGTGAGTTGGCGTTACATTCAGCAATAGTTTTTTTGAAGTTTTGTTCAGTTTTTTCAAATGGAATGGTACAGCTTTTACTACATGACAAGAAAGGTAATTTAAAGAGAAATCGTCCAGTGAAAACCCGAAATCGATATCTCTGACATGTCAAGAGATATTTCGATTTTTATGAAAAAAATCAGTTAGTTTTAATTTTTACCGTAATATTACGAATAACGAGGCCTATGACATGTTGGCGGTGTATTTCCAATGTTTTGAAAATGCATGTATTGCAGAGCGGCAATATGCAAGTCAATTTCCCGAAAGAAGGCATTATTCGAAGAAGGTGTTTACACGTCTAGCAAGACGCTTACGAGAAACAGGAATTGTGCATCCAGATCCAGTCCGCACCAGGTTACTTTCGATTCGTAATGGAGATAATGTCGTAAATGTTCTGGCTTATGTTGAAACCAACCCCCATTTAAGTATCAGACAAATATCTGAAGAATTAGGTTGTAGCAAGACATTTATCGAATCTTAAGAGATAACAAGCTGCACCCCTATCATGTTGTCTTACACCAAGCCCTTTTGGATAACGATTTCGACAGAAGGTTAGACTATTGTCACTGGTTAAAAAATATGTGTAGTGGAAATAAACAATTCTTAAAACGCGTACTATGGACTGATGAAGCTACTTTTAGCAGTGATGGAGGCGTTAACTTACATAATATGCACTACTGGGCAGTTGCTAATCCACACTGAATGTTAGAAATCAACCACCAAAATAGATGGAGTGTGAACGTATGGTGTGGTGTTTTGGGAGACAAAATTATTGGTCCCTTTATTTTTAATGGACATTTGAATAGTGAAAAATATTTAAATTTTTTACAAAATGGACTGCCAGAACTAATGGAAGATGTTTCGTTGGATGCTTCGTTTCCAAATCGTTGGATAGGACGGGGTAGTTTATTTTCGTGGCCGGCGCGCTCACCGGATTTGATGTCCTCGATTTTTACTTGTGGGGAAGACTAAAAGACTTTGTTTTTCAAACTCGTCCTACCACACGAGAAAACATGATTGAAAGAATTCAAAATTCAATAACCAGCATTTCAAGAGCGGAAATTGAAGATGCTGTTTGTAGTACTCGTCGAAAAATAAATCTTTGCATTTCTAAGGATGGAAGGCATTTTGAACATTTAGAAAGGCGTTAAAGTTCAGATTCTGTTAATTATTAGACTGTTGTGCTGTTAATTTTATTTGACTGCTGTTATTATTATTATCTTCGTTGTTGGCCCGTTGGCCTTTAAACACCTCCAAATTAATATGGCACGAAGAATTTGGACCAGTCCTAAAGCCTGGGTAAAGTGTGGAGGAAGACAAACATTAGGTTAATATTTTTTTAACTTAAGGCAGGTAGTAGTGAAATAATAACTGATTTTTTCAGAAAAATTGAAATATCTCTTGACAAGTGAGAGATATCGATTTCGGGTTTTCACTGGATGATTCCTCTTTAAATTACCTTTCTAGCCAAATAATATAAGCTGTACCATTCTATTAGAAAAAACTGAACAAAACTTCAAAAAAGCTATTGTTGAATGTAACGCCATCTCGCGGTTTCATTTATAAACTAAATAATTTATCTCCCAAATTGTCTGATTGTCCCAGCAATTGCCTTTTAAATGAATCCAAATTGAGAAAAATCGGTTTAGGCAAACGGACATTAGACGACTTTTTATCTAAATAGGTAAAACTCCCCCCCCCCCCCCCCCATTTCTTTATTCGCGAAGTTACGACAAAATGTCATAAAACAAAGTTGTAGGAGACAGTTTGCTAATTATAACTGAGAATTTTTCTTACTCGGTTAACACTTAAAAATACACAAAAAAATGATTTTTAAAAATGTTTAGCTCGTCACGGCCTCTTGCGGTCGTTTTAGAAGCTTAAAAATATTTTTGGTGAATTTCTCATGATCATTTTTTTTCCCCCAAAGCTGTGGGATAAATAGTTTTCAAGATACGGCCGCGATCCATCCTTAATGGGACACCTGGTATATATATATATATATATATATATATATATATATATATATATATATATATATATATATATATATATATATATATATATATATATATATATATATATACGTTACTTTTCGCTCGTTTACTTGCCAAAATAAACACGGTTGCTCATTTTTTATTCTTTTTCCTCCTTATATAAAACGAAATTTTTCTGTTTGAATTGTGAATTGCTTTAAAAAAAAGGAAAACAAAAAAACAAACCAACTCCGCTAAATTGCCAAATAATAAATACATAATTAACTTTTGGGTTTTTTAAAACAGGGAAGAAAGGGAAAAGGGAAGAAAACGACATTAGGGTTGGTTAAGGCCCCGTTCAGTATCGCATATTCCATTTGGCGAGGTAATTTTGGATTTGAAAAAGCAAATTAAACTAAATTGCGCGTACGGATATTTGAAATTATTCGGTAATTAAAGGGTATTTTAACTGAAATTCCACTGTACTCTGATCAAACTTTAAGATTATCTGATCAGGTAGAAAATTTAACAGAACAAGATTACATCATTTAAACTTTTGAATTCTAGAAGAGAGATCTAATAATTTATAAAAGAACGCAACGTGAACGAAAATAATGGGTTCTACAAGTTCCCACAATTTTTATAAATTGTTTGTTTTTTCTCCATTTTAATTTTTTTCAGCCAAATGTATATATGCATTCGAAAGCTTACTCTTACTCTACTAATCGTAATTTTAATGAACTTTCAGACTTTTAAAATGGAAATTTCCAAGTTCCAAAAAGCTTCATTTTCGATATTTCGATATACTTATAGTTCGCTTCTGGCATAGTTAAAAAGCTACAGAAACAAGTTGAGATATTTGCGACGTATATTGGGAGAACGACATAGCCGATCGGACCACCCGAGATGGGTTTGTCAATTGAATTTTGACCTAGACAACAGGCCCCGTTTTAATTGACCTACCGACTTCGGCTTCTTCCAACATGTCGCGAATTGGCTAAGAAGATGGATCGGTGCGTCAATATGAAATAAAGGAAGAAGTGGATGGCCGGAGAAGACACGCGAAAGCTGAGAGTTAAGCAAAATCTCTATCTCAAGAAGGCAATAGTCTGTGTTTGTGAGTGGGAGGGTCTTATGTACTGCAAAATGTTGGAGGAGAACAAGACTATCGACAAGGGGCAGTAGTTCGCCCCAATTTTAGATCTGGATTAAGGGTTGGTGAGTCTTATAACGTCGTCTCTCTATATTGCGTTGTCCTTATTATTTATTATACTTATTATTTATGAATTATTTATTATACTTCCGATCAATGCGGAATTTTTTTGAGATATGAACTGATTCGCACGTTTTTATCAAATCAGATATATATATATATATATATATATATATATATATATATATATATATATATATATATATATATATATATATATATATATATATATATATATATATATATATATATATCCGAGATATCCGAGAATACATAATAAACCATTTTGTCATGCGGTTTAATACCATATAGTTTACACTGATAGTTTCTAACTTTCTCGATATGTAGTTTCTTTCAATGTGCCCTATACATTAAAGTCTGCGTCTATAGTCCAAGTTTTTATGGTTGTTCATATTTCTCAGTTTTTTTTTTCTTGAATACTATAGTCCATCTGGTTAACTAGGACTCGTCTATTGTGGGAAGAACTGCATCCATGGGATTCTTCTGATAACCCTGGGTACATCTTGTAAAATTGTGATAAATTCATATTTTTGTGTGTTTCAAATTTCCTAATAGGCTTTTTTTAATTATAGCGACTGGGGAATATTAGATAAATATTATTTATGTTAAGGTTATTCTTCCGGGCATCAATCTGTTCTTTCTTGAACATGTTTCGCCAGAATCTCGTATTTCATTTTCATTCATTGCTCTTTTGCGAGAGAGCTTTCCGAAATATACTCCGAATTATATTTTAGATATTGAGGAAAAAAAAATAAAAAAAAGAATAAATAAAGCACCGGATTTATTTTGTCAAGTATATATATGCCAGGTATGTCGGTAATTACTTTTCGGTTTTTATAATTGATTTCACTAGCCATAAGTATGCATTGTTATCATTTGATACATATGTAATTTTATTCTACTGATATTAATCTCAAAACTACACAAGTAACGTTCCGCCAAAATAACTTATAGATTATATTATAGAATTATAGACAGATGATGCAATTCCGCTGTGTATGAGGGAGATAACAGTTTTTACCTGCTTTGCGCGTGTTGTTTACACAAAAACAGGTTTTGCATCTCGAATATCAGCCTAATGCGTCCCGATACACAAAGTTAGCAAATAAGTGTAG
Source organism: Cosmopolites sordidus (assembly GCA_031761425.1). Classification (NCBI taxonomy): domain Eukaryota; kingdom Metazoa; phylum Arthropoda; class Insecta; order Coleoptera; family Curculionidae; genus Cosmopolites; species Cosmopolites sordidus. The sequence continues at coordinate 239,242 of JARFXV010000908.1, forward strand.
TTAGTAAAACGTTTTTATGACATGAATGCATACCGTTAGAAAGAGGATAAACCAGAGATTTTTTAAATAATTTGAAGACCATGGTCGCTTTTAGTTTTTTTAATATGCAATTCAAAATTGAGCTTTAATTGAGCTTTTTCCAATAATTTTGCGATAAAAAAAATAGATGTCGTTTGCATCTAATTTTGATTTTCATAGAATCCTACAACATAATACATTAAAATAAAAACATAATTTGGATTATGACAATAACTTTTTTTTTAATTCAAGTTTCAATGTTGACTTTTGGAATTTTTCAAATATAGATTGAAATAATTAACATAAAATAACCTGTGGGCTATGTTTCTAAATCATTACGTGTGTCGATCCGTTCATTCTGTGAAGAGTCACGATGTTTCGCCAAAATCTTATTTGCCTTTTTCAAGTGTTATCCGCTTCGACTGTCCAATGTATATATATATATATATATATATATATATATATATATATATATATATATATATATATATATATATATATATATATATATATAAATATATATATATATATATATATATATATATATATATATATATATATATATATATATATATATATATATATATATAGAACGGCAAGGCTCCAGGAAAGGATAGTGTAATTGTCGAAATGCTAAAAGCTGGTGGTCGGAAGTTACATAAAACACTGGCAAAATTATACTCAAAATGCCTCAAAGAACAAAAAGTACCTGACTTATGGAAAAATGCAGAAGTGATCCTTTTACATAAAAAAAAAGCACAGGAAGATTTAAAGAACTACCGTCCAATAAGCCTCCTATTAGTGATGTACAAAGTTTTCACTAAGATAATTTCTAAAAGAATATTAAAACAACTGAATGACGCACAACCAAGAGAACAAGCAGGATTCAGAAGTGGATTCAGTACAATGGATTATATCCAGGTTGCACAGCAGGTCATAGAAAGGCACAACGAATACACCATGCGACTGTGCTTGGCTTTTATCGACTACGAAAAAGCATTTGATTCCATCTCAAAGCATGCGATAAAGGATGCACTGCTTAGCCGAGGTGTAGAGAGAGCCTATGTAAACCTATTAGAATCGATATATGATGGAGCTACAGCCACAATTCACCTTGATGATCTTGAAGTGGGAATTAATATAGAACGAGGTGTATGGCAGGGTGACGCAATATCGCCTATTCTTTTCTCGGCTGGCCTTGAAGAAGTATTCCGTAAACTGGATTGGGAACAGGATGGTGTAAAGATCAATGGTGCAAACTTAAACCATCTTAGATTTGCAGATGATATTATTCTCATTTCACAAGACCCAGAGGAGCTGCAAAGACGCATACAAAAACTGCAAAGGGCTGGCGAACCATTTGGCTTGAAAATAAACCTGAAAAAGAGTCAGGTTATGTTCAATAACTTCGCTCAGGACAGAAGAATTTCAGTTCTAGGAAGGGATTTAGAGATTGTGGACAGCTTTATATATCTTGGGCAGAGGATTTCCATAGAGGGGAATACCGCCCGGGAGGTGGAACGGCGTGTTAAATGTGGCTAGCAGGCATTTGGTAGGCTCAATATAGTGTTTAAGAGCAGACTTCCACTTTGCCTGAAAAGAAAATTATTCGATCAGTGCGTTCTACCCGTTATGACATACGGAAGTGAAACCTGGACACTCACATCGCAATCAATTCAAAAACTTCGGGTGGCACAGAGGGGAATGGAAAGATGTATGCTTGGCATTACAAGACGAGACAGAAAGTCCTGCGCATGGATCAGGGAACAAACAAAAGTCTGTGACATTATTGGAAGAGTAAAACAGTTGAAATGGAGATGGGCAGGCCATATAGCGAGGCGATGGGACGACAGATGGAACAAGGCAATCCTGGAGTGGATACCGCTTGATCGCAAACGTCCGCGAAGAAGACCGAAAGCACGATGGATTGATGACATCGTTAAGTGTATTGGACCCGAGTGGCAGAGGAAAGCCCAGGACCGTGAAGGTTGGAAGCATGCTGAAGAGGCCTTCATCCTGCAGTGGATCGATGCGGGCTGATGATGATGATACTTCTTTAATAATTGATTAGGAGTAACAGTAAACCCAATATTATCCCCATTTTGGATACAGGGTATTCAAAATCTTGAGTTGCCTATATTAGTTACCGACGCCGCTTAACTTCAGTTTTCGAGAACTAATACTTTACGCGATATGGCTCGCTTTTGCGTTAAATTTGACCAGTAATACAACCTAATACTCTCCTGTGAACGTCTTGTCGTGTTTCAAATAGTCGATGAAGATAATGCTTTGCGAATTCCAAAAAACAATTTTACGACCAGCTTTTTTCGCCTACCTTTTTTTGGTTGTTCTTTTATTTTTGGTTTATAGTGCTGGATTCAAGTTTCAACAACACTCACGAATCACCACAGCATCTCTCTCAGGTCGCGCCGATTTATATCTAAACGCAGTGGTCCAAATGAAGTGGCCATACATTTTCCTGTAAAATGTACCATACACCTTCGTTGGAGTTGTTTATCATCTCAACGATTCCCTAGCCTTCACTCAACGACAGGCCAACTGCGATCGACAAACATGATACCATTGATTTTGTTGACCATATCCTCAGTCAACTCGACGTTCTAAGCGCAGAGAGTCAGACGTACGTGACACACACGAAATTAGCTTTTTTTGTCATAGCAAAATGGCGAAGTTTCGCAGATTCTTAAAACAAACTAAATGTCCCATCGGCGTTCCATTAAAATTCATGTATTTATAACTCTGTGTTTATAATTAGTAGTTTCGTTTTGAGACATTAACTCAAAACAGCTTGAAATCGAATGTTTTATGTTCATATATTTTTACAGCACTTTTCAAAATATCTTATATTTCGGGTGAAAATGCCGACACAGAAAATCGACTCCCCCTTTTTAATTGCACTGGAGCATAATTATGATGCATTGTATGGCCATTACTTAACAGTACAAAAATTCCACATTATATTACACGAGAAGATAATTACACTAATAATCTAAATAAATAGGTTACGTTTATTCAACACAACCTTACTGAAAATCCTAATAGCGTTGGAAGCAAACTATTGTCTTATGCCAATCAATAGGAAATAATTGCATCGTTATCAAATCAATTGTATTATTAACGCCAAAGTCGTTTTCTAAATTCTTTAATGTCTCCAGAAGTATTGGGTTGTCTAGAAAGTTCGTAGGGATTTTCTATTAGTTGCTCTTTTAACCCTTTTAAACAAAAATATGTGTTGAATTAGTAATATTTATTTACATACTAGCTGATACGACCGATGTCCTGTCCAAATTTCGATAAATTTGTTTGTGATCGCTTTGTGAAAAGCTATAGGAAATGTGTAAACAAAGTAAAAATGAGAAAAAAAGCGTATTTCTGAGTAACGATCGAGGCCATGGATACCCAATTTGAGGAGTATTCAGAACTACGGCAATGGAAAATTTTACATACAAGATGAATTCTATCGGCAGTACACCGCTGAAATGCTGGAAATGTGCGATGTGCCTGGAATGCGATCGACTTAGAATCATGCGGTCTTGTTCCAAAAGTTAAGTCACAATTGAATTAAGTCAGAATTTTATATCAACCAAATGATTTATTTTCTTTCATTATGTTTGAAATCACAATGAATCTCAGGGTGTTTTATTTATATTTCGATTTCGATTGCAAGATCGATATTCAAGTAAACAATTAAAAGAAAGAAATGCATTATTTCGATTGGTTTGCAGTGACATCACCATTTCGTTTATTGCAATACTTTATGATGCACCATATTTTTTGTTTTGTGGTCTGGCACGTAAACAAACAAAGCTGATGTTTTTTTAACACGGGGACAGGCGACATACAATTGACCATGCGAGAAGCATGGATTTTCAAGGGTAATGCCACAAACACTCAATGGCTGCCCTTGTGACTTGTTTATTGTCATTGCGAATGCAATCCTCACCAGAAACTGTAAGCGTTTAAAGTCGAATGGCATACCGGTCGGAATCTTTAAGAATTGTTACTACGAAGACGTTGTTTCTCAGTTTTTTCAACGCAGGCCGGGTATCATTACAAAAACGTGGTTGGTTAATATTTCGCAACATTATGATTACCGATCCGACTTTCAATTTGAGATTGTGAGGCGGCAATCCGGGCAATTCCAGAAAGTTGAAAAATTCGGTTGGACAGTTGACGACATCATCTTGGATAGTTACGGAATCCACCAATTTTTACGTGGCTGGCAAAAATCAACGAGGAATGTAATGCAACCAGTCGAAATGCCTACGGGGATTTTGCCGTAGCCAATGTCCAGCAAATGTTTTCAAAATACTTCTCCGTTTGTAGCATTGCATTTGGTTTGTAGCATTACGAGTTCTGCAACCTAAATTGCCTCGTCTAATTGGTGTTATTGCAATACGATTAAATTGTGTCATTTCAGTGCAATTATGTCGATTGCGACATAATGTGCGATGTGAACAATCACAATTCAACTGAAAATGGACAATTGACTCACTTTATTGTTACTGCATAACCGTTGGTCACTTTTAACTTACCTTATTTCGTAGGTAAATCTTGTAAATTTGTGTGAGATAAAATGACGAAACTTAATTCATTTCATGAAACGATTGCGATGAAATTACAACTGAATCACAATTCAACAGAAAATAAACAACTGAATCAATTTTTCGTCACACTTAATTCACAATTTGACAATCAACTGTCAAACGATATGCGCACGTACCGAAATAAATTGGAATAGAAATAAAATAACTACATTTATAGGACAGGTCGCGAAACAACACAAAAGAAAAACATATGTAATTTTATTTTAATTTAGGCTTAAATGCGTTTTTCCAAATTTTTCTCCAGATCTTCCAGATATTTTTTTTCAAATGAAAACATTCAATTGAGTTATTTTCATCTCGGGAACAAAACAAAAAACAATCAATCAAACATGTCGTTCCTATCGTCAGATATGAGAGTGCATACAAAAATTATAATTTCTACAGTTTGTCCGAATTTTCCGACTTTCCGTTCTAATTGTTTCGAGTTTTTTTTCTGAAAACTTTTCCAATACCATAACGAACAAAACAGTTGAGTTCATAAAAAAATCCCATAGAAAATAGCACTTTCAGTTTTTCCCGAATTTCCAGTATTCCAGAAAATTTCCTAATTTTTCTTTCTCTAAAAACCTTATTTGGACTATAACGAACATTAAAAAAAAAATAGCCAAATTGGTCCAGCCGTTCTCAAGTGATGCGCTTATCAGCGAGCAGCATTTCATTTTTATTTATAAGATTATTAATTCCTGTAGTATATACACGTTCAGATTCGCTTTAATTTACTTGCAGTTTGTAAAGCTGATTCAAACTATAAATGTCTGTCAATAACTTACATTTGCTTTTACTTAAATTTATGCTACATTGTGCTTTTTAATTTAAAAAAAGACAAGAACACTCAAAAAAAATTATATTGCTTACGTAAAAGGTTTGGTTGGAGACTAAAAGACTATTGTGGAGACCACTGTGCAAAAGTGTTTTCAGTCATGCCAGTTGACAAGCAAATATTTTGACTTGTACGAAGAGCATCAGTCATGGGCACTCGGCATCGGCCATTGTTGAGGCACTCATGTAGAGGAACGCCGTAATAACCAAATATCCACGCACCATGGTATGTGAGATCGACTGTTTTTGAAAGAAAATTCTGAGGTTTTATTTCTGAAGCGGATGGTAACTGGCTATGAGAAGTAGATCGTGTACAACAACGTACAATGAAACATAACATGGGGGCTGTCAGGATCAGCAGTTTAACTAGGGCGAAAGACGGCCTGAATGCGAAAAAAAAATTTGCTTTGTATCTGATGTGATTAGAAGGAACTCATTCTCTTTAAGCGTCTTCCCCGCAACTAAATCATCAAAATCAACCTCTGCTGTTCACAATTAGATTAGTTGAAGTCAACAATTGAAGAAAAACAGTCCAGCAGTAGTAAATGGGAAAGGCGTCATTTTTGGTCATAACAATGCACGACTTCGGCTTTCAATGAGATGCCAGCAAAAATTGTTGAACTTCAATTGGGATGTTTTGCCCTATCCATCTTACTCACCGAAGATCGCATCCTCGCACCACCATCTATTCCGCTCCCTCCAAAACTTTTAAATGATGAATATTTTAAAATGGAAAAAAGGTGGAAAACAACCTCTTGGTATGCTGGTACCCATTTCCATTACATAAGTTATTTGCGTTTGCTTTTCTCTTGGAAATTTTTCTGAAATTCTTCTCTTCTTACTTTCCGGACAACCCGATAAGAATAAAAATTAATTACTATTAGCTTGTGATGTGAATTAACTCTTTTGTTACTTCTTCCTTCCTTCTTCTCTTCCTTCTTCTTAACCTTTTGTTAATTTGCTCTTTTCTCATCCTCATCTCAAAACAATTACTAATAAATTCAATAATCAATAAAACAATCAATTACTAATAAATATTTATCTTAATAATTAGATTGAAAATTGTATTGTATTTTAGTGGTCAATGCAATTCAAACATTACACTTATCAATGTCACTTTTGTTCTCTTGCTTTATATACTACATCAAAAATTTTTAAACAAAATTATTATTTTATAAGAAAATTAATAAATAATATTTTTATTCCTGCATATTTTAGAATATTGTGCTGCATGGAAACGGTCGATTATAAAAATTGAGAAACTAATCAAAATACTTTATTAAAAAAGAGACCAGGTTGTAGAAGAAAAAAAAAACATTATATTTTTATTAATTTTTGAAGGGTGAACTCTGCCTTCTCGTAAACATTCTTTCAGTCTCAACGATACATTACTGAAATTCGGGCAGTGGCTGCTCGTGAGGGAGGGCGTTTGCGCGCCATCCCTGCAGCATTTACCACAGTAAATAATTTTTCAGAGCAAAACACTATATTTTATTTCCGTTCATTTTTTTTCCTTTAACTCATTTTCCTAGTTCACCTCTTGTATAGGTTTTCAATGTCACGAAAAGTAAATAGGAGGAAGTGGAAAGCAAAAAAAATCTTCAGCAGCACTATTATTTTCTACGCCCTCCCACTATAAAAACCCGCAAGCCACCACTGATTTCGGGTAATTTTTTGGTGAATTCTGAGTTTTAGCTTCACAATAATTTGTGAGCTATTTGCTACTCAAATAACGATTTTGCTGGCCAACGAATACCAGCACTGAGTAGAAAAATTATTTGGAAATAACTGCGTGCAAAATAACCTTGTTTATCAATTGCATATTCATTGGCATCCTTAAGGCCGCAAGGAAAAATATGGTATTACAATCCTCGGTATGATCTTTGTAGTATTTAAGGCTTTTCTCGTGCAGTTGACGAGTAAAAAGAGCCGAAAATGAGGACATTATAAATACTTATCTAAATTGTTAAGTGAAACTACATGATGATGAGTAGAACGATGGATTGCGTCAAACAGCAGCTCTGACTCTATGGTTGCAGGCTTTTTTCATTATGGAACTAGTTTCTTCATATTTTAACCGTTGTTTTGACTGAATGACCAAACGTACCGAATTATTGTTGTTAAAATTAAATTATATTATATATACACAGTATGTCCATAAAAATAACTTTTTATATTTAAACAAAAACTACTAGAGCCACATATTGATACAATAGTGTTGTAAATCTAAGGATAATCCGAGTGTTGTATATTTACTCTATAAAATGAGATGGCCATCATTTGATTCGATTAACGGAGTGTCAAGTTATAGCTCTTAAAATGTCACCTCGTCACGAAAACACGATGAAACAAAGAGCTATGAAAAATGTTTATGGTGATAATTGTTAATGCTGAATACGTGTGTTCGAGAGGTATAAGCGATTCCAGGACGGTCGTGGTAATTTGGATGATAGTGAAAGAATAGTGAATAGATAGTGAAAGAATTAGATACGATGAAAGATGATTCACGAAATTTTGACAAAGGATTTAAACAAAGGGAAAAAACGTGCTCGATTTGTTCCTCAGGCATTAAATGATGACCAAGAAATTGCTCGCGTTGAACATTGCAAGGACCTTTTTATTAAAACAGATAGATGGAACTGCATATTTATGGAATCGGTTGTAATGCTGATTTTGATGATGATATTTTTTGCTGCAAGTAAGATTAAGCTAGCCAAAGTGCTACGTAGAAGTCACTAGGCTCTCTGAAATTGATTTTTTTCATTTAAAAAGTTAAAAATTTCTCCATTCAAAGCAGTTGGCCTCAATACTGTCTTATATAGTCGGGATATGGTATTTCTGGATATGAGTTTTGATCTTATTAGGTGTTTCAAGACTCCTTCATAGCTGTTAGGTTTCATCAATCATAGGTCTATATCCTTCCCATTTTCACACTTGTTTGTTGTCCTTACCTCTAAATGCACAAATTCTTTCAAAACTAATTATTCCTAGTTCTGTATCAACTTCTACTTTCGAGACCATTTCTTGTGTATTTTTCTACTATCATTAGACTGCTTTTTTGATTGGTTTTATCAACCAAAGTCATATGTTGTGTCCACCAGTCTTTTTAATCCTTTTTCAATTCCTTCTCACTTTTCGCAATTATTGCCATATCCCCCCTGTAACCTACTATTTGATGAATTCTCTAAAATATGTGTCCTCCTCTGTTCAACTGACTCTTCTTAATAACCATTTCCAAAACCCCCCTTGAATTAGGCCTACCTTGATCGGAAAATCTCCTGTCGTTCTTCGTTTTTCACCTTCATTAGCTGTTGTTCCCTCCACTGTCATGCTCACTAATCTCACTATTTTAGAGGATACTTTATATTGTTTCATGGTTTCCATCATTGTGAATCTCTTTACTGAATCATAGGCCTTACTAAAATCTTTAAACACTACCATTGCTGGGGTTTTATACTCCCAACATGTTGTTAATGCTTCTTTTATGACAAAAACTTGGTTGGTGGTTCATCTGCCTTTACTAAATTATCAGCCTTGTATTCTCCTATCTATGGATCAGTTATTCATTCTTACCTCTTTTTGATTAACATCACTACTGTCTATTACAAATATCCAACAAGGAAATAATTACTATAATCTTTTTGGCCTCCGTTTTTTAGGAAACTTATTGAATATGTAGGATAATATTGAATTGGCGACGAAGTAACCATTGAACTCTTACAATCAGTATTTTTATAATGTGTTTTAACGGGAAAGATATCTTTTCCACTATTCTATAGTTACTAATGCTGCAAATATAATAAAAGTAAACGCTTTACCCCTACCCGAGAGATGCGCGGAAAATGTCATATTGAAAATCGCCCGCTTCTCTGCCGCAATCGGTAAAAAGAAATAATCTAATGTAGACCCTATTGTGTTGCGGCATTTATTTTTACATTTCTGAAGCGGCAATTTCATATAAAGTGTTTTATAAATCCGGTAATACATCGAAATCTCAATTACAGAAGATTGCTTTCAATTTGTTCTATATTACCTATAAATATTCTTTCTATAAATAAGCTATCGTTTCATTGAGTTTTCTGAGACTGAAAAACTTAAATGTGGGAGATCGATATTTATTCGTTTCGATATTATAGGGTTATAATATTATAAACAGTTAATAATCAGATTGAAATTCGTAAACCAAATATAACTTATTCTTATTCACGAAATTTTATTCAATAACATTTTCAAAATGCCCTCCTCTTTGTTGTTATTTCACGATTGGTTTCTCATAATTGTTGGACAGCTTATTACGCTTTACTGTTGGAAACTTGTTCTCCCTTCTTCTTTACTTATGGAAACTCATTCCATTCGCATACTTTCCGGGCTAGTTCTCGCCAGCGATCTATATTTGAGACTTCCTTAGTTCCATATCGGAGATATGTACCCGTTAGGTCTTTAATTTGGTTTGTCCATCTTTTTGGACGTCCGCCGCGTAATCTAGAACCCCCCATGAACTTGTAAATAAATTAAATATATTATATACCTCCAAAAGTAAAACTCTAGAAATATGTCGATTATTGTCGTAGGACCAAGGTAGAATAAACTAGGCAAGGATGGTGGTCTGCTTGAAGCAAACCTTGCGTCTTCCGGTATTGATATAGATGTAGGTCCTGATGTTTCAAAATTCGCCAAACAATCGTTGCAAGTACAACACTTGAATTTGTCTACTAATTCGACGAAAACTGGTAGATGGATGACTAGTAACTTCTTTGCCGAAAGAATATTGACGTAATCCACTCGTAACAATTTTTGTACGTCCAGAAATGTTATTTAATGAGCTATTGTTCATCTATTTGGAAACCAATGTCAATATTCCCAATAGCTTAATGTGTACCCTCGTTGCAACAACCATAAATGAAATGTATTTGCGCATAGTGTTGGGGAGAAAATTGGTAAAACATTTTGTATAAATGTTTAAAAGCGATAAGAGATTAACTAACTTGAAATTGATATTCACAGTTTATATCCTCAAAGAATTTTATCTCCGATGTTTTTTATCTCCGACCGAGACCTTATATGTTGACAGCCAAAATCGTTAGTTGATGGTGAGAATGATCGGGGAAGATTTAATTCAATTTGACTCAAACACCAGTTCATCTGTTTTTGACGAATTTATTGGGTATAAAAAAAATCTGCGCGGAAATTCTTCCGAACAACCATTTGCAGGATCAAAATAACACCAGGAGGAAAGCATGTCTTGACTTTTTGGCAACGATAAAATAGCATTTTTACCAGTTGTCGAAAATATTTCGAAAAGGGTCATTTGTGTGATATCAAACTGGAACAACTCCTAGGTGCTATATCATGAAGCAGCAGGAATACGCCTTGCCTCATAGTGATTTCAGTTAACAAAGAGTTTTTACAAGTAAAAACGTTACTGTGGCTTCGCAGTCACTTCTTTTACTAAGATCGTTTACTAAGATTTAAAATAATTTATCCCAAAGGACACCATTTTGGTTATTACACAGAACATTATAAAGGGTGTAGTCGATCAGTTGAAGGCGATTTCAGTATCTGGGATCCAATCCTGCTATGAAGAGTGCTATAAAGTGGAAATGGTTTCCTAGCAGTAATTGTTTTATTAGGTGGGATTTTGGTCAAAGCTCATACCTTAATCAACGGGTTCCGGTTTTTAGGTGCCGGGGGTTCGTCTTTACCCTCATCCGTTATCTGCGTTAATCACTGAATTTGCATAATATTTAGATAATTGCAGATAATTAAAACATAATGTATGACATTTAAATACGAAAGATAATATCTGCCAAATGACCACCTGTTGCAGCTACACAGACGTCCACACTTTTGTCAGAATCCAATGGTGTCTAATCATTGATATTATGGCCAATTAACATGATATAGGTGGCCAATTAACATCACCGTTTCTTGCAATAACTCGTCCAGGAAATCTTTCTCTCAATAAATCAATTTTTTCATTAGCAGAGTGAGGTGTAGCTCCATCCTGTTGGAACCACATATCCACCAAATCAATATTATTCAATTCACTCCACAAAAATCCAGTTATCGTCTCACGATATCGAACACCACTCACAGTTACAACTTTACCAGTAGTATTCCGAAAGAAACAGCCCAATTACACCTAACTATAATGCACACGAAACAATAACTGGTTTAGGATATTAAGGTTTCTCATGAATCAATCGTGAATTTTCCTCACCCCAAATGCAGCAGTTTAATTTATTGACATAGTCACCTATTTCAAAATGTGCTTCATTTGAAAACATGATTTTGAAAACATTGAGAAAAATCATCTGTTTGTTCCTTAATCCAACTGACAAATGCACGACGTTTTAAATAATCCAGTGGTTTTAGTTCCTGTGTTATTTGAACCTTATATGCTTTCAGAAGCTAAATCCTTTCGTAAAATACGCTAATTTTTTTCGGAAAATACGCCATGTTGTGAATTCACTAAGTCCAAATTGTGGTGAACGTCGATTAATGGAAATTTCAGGGTTTTCAGCAACACTTTCACGTACCAAATCAATATGCTCTTGTTAATGATCACAACCACTTTCTTGAAATTTTTGAACAATTCGATTAATTCAGAGAGACAGAGGCTTGTGCAAACAGTTAATATCACGTAGTTTTGTAAAATCATTATCTTCATCATTATATATGTATGCACGTATATATCATTATGTATGTGTTTTATTCAAGAATTCAAAAAACCGCTCAATTTGAAAGACCCGATATAATCTCATTGACCCGTAATTTCAGAACGAATAAAGATCAACCTATCATTGTTTCATAGTCCTATAATTAAGTCTTGTTATATGCTTTCAAAATTGAAACAAAACGATACGGAACACCCCCGTTCTTATTAATAGCCCAGGGTTAATAGCCCTGTTTGATTTTTAGCCCGAAATATAACATCACTTATTTATTTAATTTGCCAAATAAATTTTAATCAGCTAAGATAGACTATTTAAATTTATGCGACAGTCAAACGTTAAGCAGAAAAACGTATGTTAGAAAGCGCAAATGTAGTAATTTCTCACAGTGATGGGGATGGATTTTTATGGAAGACACTTGAATCAATCTCAACTGATGAGGACGGTCTGCATCGTTAGCATCGAAAACTCCAGAACGGGCTTTAGCACAAAACTCTTTTCGCATACTCATTTTGTTAAGTGATTAACTCTGCAAGCATGGGTTTTTAAAAGCTTCTACAGCTTGTTTACCTTTATTGAAGCAATGAGCAACAATATAACGACAACGTATGCTATATCCTTTAATTTTGTTATTGCTAAATAAATACACGTATTTTTTGATTATGTTGGCTTCTGCTTGATGGAAATTCATTATAAATGTTTAATGAAATACTGTTTTGTCCAATATCAACTTTGTGTATTTATGTTTAATGAAAGACTGTTTTGTCTAACACTGTAGCTTCTTCAGAACTGACTATTTTCGATCTTAAAATAGGTATAAATATAAAATACAATAAAATACACATTTTTAAAAAAATCCACACAGATGCTATTTATTGTCTGTATATAAATTCAATAAAGGGGATTTGTTCAGGTCTCTTTGGTCATTTAAAAGGGTTTTCGCATCTTTGGGAGCGGCTTATTCCTAAACTCTCCAGGTTTAGATTTTTACCTTTGTTGTGTACATGTAGTATTTTAAATTCACTAGTAAAACGATGGCTCTCATTTAACAGATGTGAGGTATAGTTTGAATTATGTTTATTACTGAGAAAACTTCTTTCGTGTTCCTTAATTATTTTCTTCAAAAATCTGCCTGTTTGCCAGATATAAGTTTTTGGACATGACCCACAATACAGTTGATATATCGCTGATTTATTTATCCTTTTTGTTTGTTTTTGCTTTGCAATTTATGATTTATTTTCCAAGATTATTGTTGGTTTTAAAGGCTACTTTAAATTTCTTATACATAACTTTTGCTAATAAATGGGTAGGTCGTGGAGGCCCAGTCGCGTGGCCGCCTAGGTCACCAGATCATAACCCCTGTGATTTCCTTTTGTGGGGTTAAATGAAAAGTATTTAAAACACAGGTTAATCGAAGTGAAGAACTTAGTGATCGCATAGAACAGGCTGGTGAGACTATTAGCGCAAGACCTTTATCACTATTACCCTCATGCACCGACTCTTACGGTACGTAGAGCCCAACTTTGGGTGGAACGGATCGGCGACACTCTGAAACTTTTATTTAAGTACAAGGCGCAGGACCAGAATTAATATTGTTTTCGAAATTAATGGTCATTTTTTTATCTTTCAGTTTCTTGAAAAATGATATTAAAAAAAAACAATTTTCGAGTTTTATACGCTGTTAAAAAAGTCTCCAGTTAGAAATCACGCTGTATAAAAAAGGCAAACAGTCTTAAGTAATTGGCCAAAATGCGCTTTTAAAGTCATTCAGAATTCAATTATAAATTGTCGGTATCTTTTACCATTTTCCAAGCAATAACGTTAAACCACATAATAAAAGTGTGTATTATAAAAATGATATGATATATTCATGACAGGTAAAGGTTTTCTTCTTCTACATGTTCAAAACACTTTCTGTTTGGTGGTGTCATTGATGAGTGTAACTAATTAGAGTTAGTATTTTGATCATATAAAATTAGCACTAAACTCCATAAATATTCGTTTTTTAACACATGTTTAAATATTAACAAAGATTATTAATATATATCATTATCTAAGCCGCATTATAACTGATAAATCAATTTTACATCATATAATATGACCAGGGTAAAAAATTACAACACAGAAATCCAACAACCCTTTCTAAGGCATAATTATGATACATTATGAGGTCATTATTTATAATATAAAAAGTGCACATTTTTTAAAAGCACATTTACGTTCACGGCCAAAAGGAAAATATTTTTTATGTAAAATTATTTTAAATGCTTAATCGGTCATATTTTATATATAATAGTACCACTTACGAGGGTTACTATTTATATACCCGGAATTAATAACAACCGTGTTGCTAGGCGCCATTTGAACGATATATCGCAAATTTTGACATTGTTACTGTTGTTTGATTGTATAAATACACAGATAGTTTTGTCATACGGACGCTATTTGTGTTATTTAATGACTTGAACATTTTATTTCACTCACTTCGATTTTTAGCGATGAAGCAGCATCTAAAACCACTGCATATCATAGGTTTAGTGAATTCAATCGTAGCCATCGTTCCCTCATGGACAGATTTAAAGAAGATCGTCCAAAATTGATTGTTCTGTCAGAAAACATCAATACTGTTCGAGAACTCATAAAGCAAGATCGTCATAAGATATACCATGATATTAAGACATTTCTGGGTATTAGTATGACAAGCATACATAAGATTTTTACATCAACATTTAACCGTGAAAAAGATTTGTGGCGTTGGATTCCTCATAATTTGACAATGGGACAAAAAAAGGCTCGTGTCGATTGGTGCAAAGAAAGGCCCAAAAAATACAATAGTGGTGCGTCAAAAGCCGTGTATAATATCTGCAAAGATGATGAATCTTGGATCTATACGTATATGCCCCAAAGTAAATAGCAGTTGACTGTATGGGTTTTTCAAAATGAGCCAAACCCAAAAAGTTCAAAACTTCCCGCAAGAAGCACTTCGAAGCAAATGGTCTGCTATTTTTTTTGAGACAAATGGGCATGCAGCTACAATGATACATAAACATTTGTTTGCCAGATGTCTTTGAAGAAGGAAGAAAAAACAACCAGTGACGCAGGATCATTCTTGACCATGACAAACCGAGCTCGAACACATCGGACCAAACAACTCAATATTTCAACGGTTAAAACATCGAATTGATGGGTCATCCGCCGTAAAGTCTTGATTTGGCACCTACTAATTTATTTCGTTGTTCATAAATAATATTCCAGTTTAATCAAGTTACTAATCAAGTAGTTAGGAATCAAGTCGCATCAAATTTCCTTGGCGCAAGTTTTCTGTGGGTATTCGTCGGGAAACACAATTTTTATGCGTTATAAAGCTATGAAAATAAAAAGGAGAGGAAGGATAGGATTCATCAACAGGATCACAATAAATCTGTATTCATCCACCGTCGGATATTTGGTCGTCCCACACACATTACGCTTTATGCCTCTCGATATCCTTTCTAACGTGCATGCCGTCCACTTTCCACTATAGACGCTCTATTTAACCTGTCCATTGCTACTTAAAATGAGACGTTCATTGTAAGATAAGTTCACTCAGTTCAGAACCCAGCATTTGTCTTTCCTGGACTATTTGTGGTCTTGTTAGTTTTTTGTCGTAGGTTTTTATTCATGCGCAAGTTTTTGCGCCCCAGCTTGTCACAAGAGAGGCGCACTGATTATTGATCTTCGCTTTCAATGAATTGACTATATTTGATTTTAAGGTATAGTTTAACTTTCTAAAAATGCACCAGCCGAGTTGTATTTTTCAGCTGATGATATTTGACAAAATAAATTTCGCTTTATCTTTATAATTTGCCTAAATATGCGTAGCTGAAGATAACTTCTAAAGATGTGTCGGCTCAGAGGATTGTAACCTATCACGTGGTATTTATTTCAGTCTTTTGCTTGTTGATTTTAGGGACTATTTAGATCACATCCAGGTTATCCGACAGCCCAAAGAAAGACACAATGGATACAACATGCCACTGTACTTGACATTTACCACCCATAAAAAAGCATTTAACTCAGTATTAAAGCAAGCTATAATGAATGCATTACTTAATCAAGATGTAGAGCCTATGTAAATTTATTCGGATCTATGTATGATCATGAGAATTCAACTCTTCATTCGAAGTAGACAGACAAATGTCAAATAATATATATATATATATATATATATATATATATATATATATATATATATATATATATATATATATATATATATATATATATATATATATATATAAACTCCCCATCTTTAGAACTGTTATACTTATACTAATGAAATTTAAAATGTGAAAGTGACTGGACATAAACTCCTTTTCTAGTGATAACTGATGACGCAATCATCATAGATGATATTGTGACCAATAATTTTCAATGAGATCCTATGGCAAGTCACACCTTGTTTAAAAGGTATTTAAAAGACCTATTCAACCATACTAACTTTGTTTGGGTTCAAGGTAGTTTTGACGCATAAAATGAATAAATACTAAAATTTCAGTTTTGCGTATAATTAATACAGATTCATAAGTGCACTTCTTGACAGTTGTCAAAAAAGTTGACTTTTTGTAATTCTCCAATAACATATTTTACTTTTTCTGGTTTTATATGGTTTCTATTTTTGAATATTTACTTGAAATCTTTTTGCACGAAACGTTTGAGTTTCTAAATAAACACAGTCGTTCTTTAGAACACAAGGTAACAGCTATCTTAATGCTTGGTGAATGCGGAAAGAATTTTTATGCTGCGGAGCACCTTTTTAATGAGAGGTATCCCGATCATCCTATATTGAGGACTTATTTGAGGGAGCTTCTTCATAAATTAGAAACAACAAGGGGTGTCAACAGATGCAAAACGAACCAAACATTTCTAGTGACAAAGAAATTGCAGAAATGGTAGTAAACCCTACTTGTTCTACAACTCAAGTTGGATCTACTTGTGAAGTCAGTCAAAGCCACAGTGCACCTGGTGTTGGAAAAAAATCATCCCTATAAATTAAAAATGGTGCATCAACTTTCAGATGAAGACCCCGATCGAAGACTGCAATTCTGTGAAAATATGATCACTAGAATTGATCAAATACCTGATTATTTAAAAACCAATTGTTTTTAGTGACGAAAGTGCTTTCTACGTCAATAAAAATGTCACACTCAAAATGTAAGGTACTGGAGTGATACAAATCCTCACTTGTTTGGTGGGAAACATACACAGTTTCCAGAAAAAGTGAATGTCTTAGCATTCTGGGAAATGCTGGGAAATTCTGCGCAATAGAGGATCATGAACCAAATACACCAAACGTCCTGCTACCATACGCAAAAGAATCACAGATAGGAGAGGCAAACTACTAAGGAAACATAAGAACAGAACAGCCTACAAGCCGCACAAAACTGTCACAAACATCCTAAAAAACCCCAAGGATAGTTAAACTGGAAAATCATGTATACTATATCTACATCAAACAATCCTCTGAGCAGATACATCTACATCAAACTATATCAAAAACATAAAAACAACTTGAAAAACAAACAAATCAATTCCGCTCTGTTCCAGCACCACCTACAAACAGGACTTAAAATCAATTTTGAAGGAGCCAAAGAAATAGCGAATATTGAAAACTACAAGGTCCGAACAATCAGAGAAGCCCTTGAAATAGAAGAAAGGGCTGAGCTAAATACGCGAAACGGCGCTCGCAACATTCCGAAATTATGGAAATCCCTTCTGAAAAAAGAAGAAATGCGGCAACGTGGCGGCGAGGTAGAAAAATCAATAAACGGACGCCCGACAGCGTTGACGAGCGCCGCAAATGCTCCCGAACTACCCCGATATAACCTGCGTAGTCGCTTTTGTGGCCGACCGGCTATAAAAACGAGCACAACGACCCGTGCATGTCAGTTGGACTTTTTCGTCATCCATCATGGGCTTGTATAATTTATATTATAAATAATTTATATATACATTTTTTTGGTGAATCCAATTGATGGCAATTTTAAAATTTGGTGTTCATTTTAATATGCCAGATTTGGTCCAATTCATTAGATAAAACAAAACATAAGCAAAGAAATTTACTTAAACATCTTATGCCGCACGATATGCCGCAGTTTTGGAAAATAAACTTTATCCAACAAAATACAAACTAATAAGTTGATTTTGATTAGTTTATTCTTGTTATAATACTTTTTTCTTTTTTTGTGCAGGCTATTTCTAAACACTTTTATTTTTGTGATCAAGCTCTTATTTATTGAAAGTTATGTATTTTTTGAAATTTAGTCTTCATTATTTTTTTGATTATATTTATTTTAAGTCAGTCGATTACTCCATTTGGTACATATATAAACTGTTCTGTTCCAGTGAATTCGCTGATTTTTATTTGGACATAACTGTTTATATTGCTAAAAAAATGGAGGCTATTCCAGACAAAAACTATTCTGTTTTTTTGGAATTACTCAGAATCAATATATAAACATCAATAGGAAGCAGTGAAAAACTACTCAACTACAGGTATTAGATGAATATTTATAACATCTAAATAAAGTTTCCTCGTGCGCTAATAACTCATACAGAAATATATTTAGATGGGTATTGCACAAAGATTAGTGGAATGTGAACTTTTTGAAAAATCCCTAGAAATAATATCCGAAAATATTAGAAGGCCTGACTTACCATCTTTATTTGAACTACCCAACATTAAAATGGGTAGTAGTGTTATGAGGTAATAATCTTAAGATAAGCATGTTTAGATAAGTTAAGGTTTTATATACGAGCTGCCCACGAGGATATAACAATAAATATCAGTTAACGGCGACAAAGTATGGTGGCCGATTTACTTTTATTTGGGATATTTTTCTCGATTTGGTTCTAGTTCTACCGTAGATATCCAAGGGAAGTTGACAATTATATTTTAAAGCTATGCGTGAAAACCTTATACCCTCCATCAAAATAAAAGTATAATCTCTACGATCTCTACATTTTATGGAAAAAAACATCTTGTGGTGAGATGCGTTGTACACATACTTGAAGTTCATTTAGAATTCCTAGTGATCGAGGTTTTCGCTCAAGAGTTCAAACCTTTACAGGGTGTCCCTTAACGTATACGCCATAGAGCAACTGGTGATTGTAGAGATCAAAATAATGGGATTTAGTCAATAAATGTATTGTCAAATGTTAGTCATTAAAAATATACAGGGTGTTGAAAGTAAAACTAAATGAAAAATTGAGACAATTTAAAAAGAGTTGCAGATAACAGGTTTAAAATCGGTGTAATTGGGTTTTCAAAGACGACAAATCTGAATTTGGTATTAACTCGCTCATATTGTTTTACTCTATAAAGCTGAGAATATTTCGACTTTAAAATAAAGGAGTCATAATTTATATGAAAAAAAGGTACCGTTAGTCAATATCGATATCTCACTCCGTTTGAGAGATATTCGTGTTCGACTATTCCATTGCACATCGCTGTCGATGACTGAAAAATATACAATTTACAAAGTGTGCCTTGCATGATGTGTACAAATTATTACGTCTCGATTACAACTGTCATTGCTTTCTATCTCTCCTATTAAACGTAGATGGAAACAAGATTCTCCAATCCTGAGTTGGTATTAATTAATTTGTAAAAAATGCCCAGACTTAATCAGTTTCCAAACCGTGATTTAAGGCATATGCTCTGCGTTTATGCACAAGTAAATTACAATAGTCGCACTGCCGTTAGAACGTTTGAAGAGCTCTACTCAACCAGAATAATCCAAGTTTTATTACAACAATCTTGGTGGATGACCGAAATGTATAACGGTAAAACATGAAGAGGACATTTTGGTTAGTATCTCGGAAAATTCTGAACTAAGCACTAGGCCTTTGGAGACATCTACAGGAATTAGCAAATCTATCGTTTCAAGAGTTCTTCCATCAAGTTCCATCAAGAAAAATTGTTGCCCTACCATTTTCGCTTTTTCAAAATTTATTGCCACAAAATTTGCCGGCTAGATCAGAATTTTGTCAAAATCAACTACAAAAATCGAAGGCCCCATGTTCCTGAAAAATATATTGTTTACTGACGAGGCAACTTTTACCAGACGTGGAATTTTTAGCTGGTGAAATAATCATTATTACGCCCTAAAAAATTGCCAAAACATTGCCAGTGCGAATTTCCAATTAACATTTGGTGCGACATGATCGAACATAATTGAGTTTCCACAAACACTGAATGGAGATCAATATGTGCAGTTTTTAGAGAATGATTTTTTAGGCCTTTTAGACGGTATACCTCTAAACTTAAGACAAGAAATATGATTCATGTAAGATGGAGTGCCACTGCCTTTTACTGTTACAGTGCGAAGTCATTTGAATCAACGTTTTTCACATCGATGGATTGGACGCGGTGGTGAGTTTCCTTGGCCACCTCGTAGCCCAGACATTAATCCGTTAAACTTTTATTTGTGGGATCATATGAAGTCTTTAATTTACCATGATGAAATAAATACACGAAATGAACTTTTACAACAAATTTAACAAGCAATTATTAACAAGCACAATGTTATTATAACTGAAGAAAATATATTCTCAAATGTGAAGCGTCACCTAACAAAGAGCCTGCGAAAGTGTATTGAGGTAAGCGGTGGATACTTTTACCATCTATCGAAGTAAATTTCAAAATATTGTTATTTTAAATATAAGTCCGTTGTATTTTTTAACATCTTAATGTTCTTTTTTTCCTCGTATTCAAGGCACACTTTGTGAATTGCAGATTTTTCAGTCATCGACAAGATGTACAATGGAATATTCGAACACGAATATCTCGCAAACGGCGTGAGATATTGATATTGTCCAAGGGTACCATTTTTACGTGGGAATTATGACTCTTCTCTATTTTGAAGTCAAAATATTCCCAGCTTTATAGGGTAAAATAATGTGAACGAGTTAATTTCTCACAAAGTAGGTACCAAGTGTCCTCTAGAAACTAGGGTTACACTAATACCAAATTCGGATTTGTCACCTTTGAAAACCGAACTACCCCGATTTTGAACCTGATATATTCAACCGTTTTTAAATTATCTCAATTTTCCACAAATTTAGTTTCACTTTCAACACCATGTATCTTTTTAATAACTAACGTTTGCCAATACATTTATTGACTAAATCCTCTTACTTTGATGTCTACTATCAGCAGTTGCTTTATGGGGCACCCTGTATACCGCAGTAGATTTGGTATATCACTAAGTATTGTTTTCTCAGACTTTTTAAAAAATGTAATCTTTAACTGGCATATAGCTGTATACATATAGCTGTGGCATATAGCTGTCTAACAATGTGCCGCAATTCTCTCTGGTGATTGCTAAGAAGACATATTCCCAAATATTTAACCCCCCACACGATAATTTTTAGACTGATAGTTGTATACCGTATTAATGCAAATTGGCCCTTTACTCTGAAAATGACTGATTCTTCTACATCCATCTTCATCTTCATCATTACGGAACGGATTTTTGCCCAAGTGCTTATCAGGGGGTTTAGTGATAGTTGTACACCATTGATTTAACTCGTTCTATAGAAAAAAAAATTAATACGAATTTTAGCTTTATTGTTGTGGTTATTTCGTACTGATACTTTCTTACCATACTGCATTAAAAAAACGAAATAATTCAATGTACTCACAAAATATTGTTAAAATTAATTTATAAACATTTTGGCGATATAAATATTTTCATAAATGGGAGTGTTGGGTACTCCATTGTATGAAACGATTTATTCAGTTATCTTTTATAACAAGAATAATGATTAATACACTTGGTATTTGTTTCATAATATATTCGAGATATTCTCTGACATGTTTCGGCCTCGCGACCATTCTCAAAGAGAGTTATGTAGAAACTAAACTAATATTTCAAGGTTCTATCCAATTGACATCGGTTTTTTTATTAGACTGTCTCCTTAAATTTCTGACAGTGTCAATAACACAGGTCGACATTATTTTTGTAACATTGTTGAGAATGCTCTTTTTGCGTTTCATGTAGGTAGTTATTAAAAGCAGAAAATGGCCTAGCACGTCCCATTTTCAAGTACCTGCTTCTCTTTTATATCAATGGCCCATTGAAATTATTTGAACCTGATTTTGGAGTACAAAGGTAAGGAGTACTTTGATACAAAATAGTACTGTTTTTTATGTCTATGGGACAGCAGGGCAACAAAAGAACATTAGAGTAAGAAAGCTTGGCCTCATTGAACTTTTTTTGAACCTGGTACCTTAAACATAAAATATGCCCCCGTTTAACTCGTTTAATCCAAAAAGATGCTTCCTCCACCTCTCCATATTAAGCTTGGACTAATAAAAAACTTTGTCAGAGCCATTGTCAAAGAAGAAAACAAAGACAAGAGACAAAGAAAAAAGGCATATTTATTGCACCTCAAATTAGAAAGCTTCTAGGTGTTCCGTTTTCAAGAAAAATTAAATGAAAAGGAATTGGCAATTTGGAAGTGCTTTGTAAGTGTAGTGGACGGATGTCTGGGCAACAAGAAAGATGAAAGCTACAAAAACCTCAAAGATGGACTCTGGAAAGTCTATGAAATATTAGGGTATGGCATGTTCTTAAAAATGCGTGTTTTACAATCCCATTTGAATTTTTTCTGGAAAATTTGAGTGCAGTAAATGACGAACAAGGAGAGGGGTTTCACAAGGAGATGAGGAGAACAAGATGCGGATGAAGGAGATAACTGAACCCATTTATGTTGGACGCTACTGCTGGTTTTTAAAAAGAGATGATGCTACAGAACACAAGAAGAAAAAATTAACGTTTTTGTCGTTGTATGACATTTCATGTAATATATTTTTTATACACATAATCCTCAGTAATATCTTTGCATATATTTAACACGGTTTACATGTTTATATTAAATACATATTAGATTGTAAAAATATATGGGCTCCTTTTTTTCCCCACCACCGATCCACTGTAATAAATAAAAATGTATATGTTACAGTAATTATCTTATCATTTTCGGATTTAGGACTACAAAATATTTAATGTATCCCTATTTCCATCAATGTTACCTTAAAAAAGTTTAAAGTTGTTGATCTGTATAATTATTAAATCTGAAATATCCAAAACTCTCAGAAGGAAAAAACTTCCAATACCAGAAGAGCCTTGTACGAAAAACAATCCTCAAAGTTTTTTGCTTGGGCACTGAAAACGCACCAACCCTGATATTTACATTGTTTATATTATATCTACGCTATAGTAAATCAGAAAGATAAGTGGGGATTTCGTTGTTTGTTAAATTTTTGTTTTTCTTCTTTTTCTTTCCTCAACGCGCTGTACCATACGATAAATAAATAAATAAATAAAAGAAACATTCCCGGTATCCAAATCTTAACCCTACATAACACCTCTGGGAAATTTTGTCTTAGCATATTTACAATCATTGAAACATCAAAGAGAAAACATAAACATTTGATACACATGACATGATACACATGAACATATGAATAGACCAAAATTCTAACGGAGTCTATAAATAAGTTGGATCATTGACCCAGTCTATTTTGTAATTCAAAATTGTAAAATACTTTTTTTTAATTCAATAATAAGTGTTCAAACTTATATTACGAAGACATATTGAGTCTTCGTAATACTTAAAAAAATGTAAATATAATTTTTAATTACAATAAAATTTCCTTTAAGGTATTAAACAATATCTCAGAAAGTTAGGTTTTGTTATTGTTCAATTCATAAATTATTTTTATTTAAAAAAAATCATTTTCTTTTCGATTATTTCTATTTGAAATTTCTTAATTCAAGTTGTAATATCTTGGACATATGTCATGTGTACGTTTATGTTTTTCTTTATTAAAGCCAGTGTGGCATAACCTCTCAAAAATGCTTTGGATAATTATTTTGCTAATATCATCTTCAGCTCAACAGCCCTCTGCGGGCCTCAGCCGTCGAAAGTTTCTTCTTCCATCTGAACCTATCAGCTGCTACGGTTTTCCAATCTGGTAGGCCGATATTTGTGGAATTACAGTTGACACTGCCCTCTCATCTGAGTCTAGATCTTTCCAATTTTCTTCTATCATCTGGCTTTATAGACAGTATACTGCTAGGCATTCTATTACCATCCATTCTGATGAGATGCCCCGCCAATCCTACCCACCTGCGTTTGATGACACAACGTCTACTCCTCTCAAGTGGTACTTCTTAGGTTGTAGCGGCGTCTCCATTGTCCATGAAGCAGCTTCAAATATTGCTCTTTGTAGCTTTCTCTCGAATATTGAGAGTAGATTTGCGCCGGCCCTAGTTAGCACTCATGTTTTTGAGGCGTATGTTAGAAACAGCATAATTAATGTTTTGTACAGTCGGATTTTTGTAATGGAGGTTAAGTTGACACTTCTCAAGTTAGATTCAATATATTTTGTATAATAGTATTAAGCGAAAGAGATAAAAGTGTAGCTTTAACTAGCGGAAAAGCCAGTTTATTTCCCCAGACGATTATATTATTATTATTATTTCCCCAGACGGTTATAGAAATAGTTTATTATGAGCTGTTACTTGAAAACCAGACGATTAATTCGAAAAAATGCTGTTCACAAGTGAGTGCATTAAAGCGAATAATTCAGCAGAAGCGGCCTGAATTAGCCAACCGAAAGTGCATTGTGTTTCTTCGACACGATGAAGACCAGATGTGCCTTTGGCCACCCGACACAAACTTCTGCAAGTTGACTGGGATGTTTTGGTTTATTAACCGTACTCCTACTACCTCATTTATTTTGATCGCTTCAAAACAGCTTAGATATTCAAAACTTTTCTTCTTTTGAATATCTAAGCTGTTTTGAAGCGATCAAAATAAATGAATAAATGAAGTGAATAAATGAATAAATGAAATAAATGAATAAGTGAAATAAATGAATAAGTGAAATAAATGAGGTATTTATTTAGCGAGCAACCTCAAAACTTCTACTTGCGCTATTGAGCTATCAGAAAGATGGAGAAAGTCTATCGAACACGGCCCTCGAATACAAAATTGGTTAAAAGTAATTTTTATTAAATATAATTTTTCTTATGAACCAACTTTTGCATTAACCCAATATAAAATCCGTTATACATATTTGAATCAAAATTATAACACACTCGAAGTATACGACAGTTGCTATTTATGTATCCCGAATAGTGGCAGCTCGTGAGAGAGGGCGTTGCTCGGAGGGGGGGGTGGGGGCGGGCCCCTAGTACATTTATCACAGTAAACAATTTTGCAGCGCAAAACACTATATTTCATTTCCGTTCACTCCTTTTTATTTCCTTTAACTCATTCTCCTGGTTCACCTCCTGTATAGGGTTTCAATAACACGAAAAGAAAAAAGGAGGAAGAGGAAAGCAAAAAAAAAATCTTCAGCAGCATTATTTTCTTCTGCGCGACCTCCCACTTTAAAAACCCGCGAGCCGCCATTGATCCGGAATAATAAATAAACACAAATATTTATTATTAAAAATGATTTTATTGTTTTTCAAAATATTCTCCGCGGGGATCGATACACTTTTGCATATGTTTGAACCAATTTTCTGAAGCACCACGAATGTATTTTTTCAGCATATCTTTGGACCAATCGACAAATGCCTTTTTTTGAGCGATTTTCAAATTATGCGGAATCCAACGGGCACAAATCTTTTGCACGGCTAAATGTTCATGTAAAATCTTGTGTCTGCTTGTCATGTTAATGCCTGGGGATGCCTCAATCTTACGGTATATTACATGACGATCTCGCTTTACCAGTTCCCGCACAATAGCGATGTTTTCTAGCACAACAACGATCTTCATTAAATTCCTCCTTGAGTGAACGTTGGCCATGATTAAATTCACTAAGCCCACTGGCTACACAGTGATTTTAGATGGTGCGTCATCGCCAAAACAAAGGAAGAAGTGAGTTGATCGATACATTGTTGTTCAGATAACCCACGCTGAAAGTCGTAGTAAATCATCGTATGGTAATTCTCACGTGTTAATTCCATTGTTTGACTGAGATGAAGTTACTAAACAACACAAATAGCGCCCGTATGACAAAACGCTCTGAGTGCGTATACAGTCAACAACATTTTTATTTAACTGTCTTCTAGAAAAAGTAATACAGGAGTGGCGTGAAAAAAAGTCGGCCCTGAATATTGGCCAGCCCATTAAACTGGGGAGAACCAACATCAAAATTGATTGTGTGGCGTTTGCTGATGATCTAGCAATTGTAGCTCAAGATATATTAACGGCACAAAAACAGATTGAAATCCTAAAAGAAACAGCAGAAAAGGTGGGACTCCAAATTTCCTTTGAAAAGACACAATACATGACCTGCAACAAACTAAGAACACCATTTCTAAAAACAAAATATGGTAACATCAGATGGGTCTCTCAATTCAAATATTTGGGTGAAATAATAATGGAAAACGGGTCGGAAAAAGCGGTCAATAAGGGTAGATGTCAAAAAATGGAAACTGTATTGAGACTTATACAAAATATTTATAAGAAAAAATGCATATCTAAAAACACAAAACTGAGACATTACAACACAGTTATTAAGCCAGAATGTTTATATGGGGCAGAAACGCCCATTTTGAATAGAAAGAGAGATATCGAAGAGATTGAAAAGAAGGAAAGAAAATCATAAGAAAAATCTTAAGCCCCAAACAAATAAGTAGCATAACATACCGACTTCGAGAAAACAAAGAAATCAAACAATACACAGATATACATAGGAATATGAGAAAAAGAAAACTTAAGTTTTACAGATACATAAAACGGACGAATCCGAGTAGGACTAGACAAATAGTCGAATTTTATGAAAATAGGGGTAGAGTTAAAGTAGAATTAATTAAATGGATTGCTGCAATTAACGAGGACCTAAGATCAGCAAATATTACACAAAATGAAATTCAGGATAGAGGCTGTTTCAGACAAAAGGTTAACGTTGGTTGGCCAGAGAGAAAAATGTAGGAAGACTGGAACAACTTGGTCTGACGAAAGGAAAAAAGCTCATAGCGAAAGAATGAAATCAGTATGGGCGCAAAGGAAGGAATCTATATATATATATATATATATATATATATATATATATATATATATATATATATATATATATATATATATATATATATATATATATATATATATATGTTAGTAAGATGCTTTGCCAAAAGAAAATATTGTCATTTTTGTGGTGCTTTTTTAAATAAATAAAGATTAATATCTAAAAATTTTCACTATATTTAAAATTGTATGTATGACAATTGTATGTATTGTTTCGACACACAGTGCCTTTTTCAAATACAAACTATACTATACAAACTATATTATATATAGTAATTGTCATGCATACAATTTTAAATATAGTGGAAATTTTTAGATATTAATCTTTGTTTATTTATTTAGAATGAATTTACATCAAGTATCGGCTACCTCAATTAAATTTATTGTGTTTTTTTCTTCAGGTCTCTCTTTATATTTACTGAATATTTTGTACGATAATTATATTTCTATTTTTATTTAAATAATTTAACACTAAGGGCTAAAGTGACTAACTACAACGTCGCACAAACAAAACAGAAAAAGAGTTTGTGCTCTAGCTATATAATTACGCCAAACCCTCCAATTTCGTATTTCGAAGCCAGGCCTTCTCTTTCGAAACCAATAGCTTTGCTGACTGCAAATCAACTAGCCTGGTAGGGTTCTTGAGAGAGGTTTTTTTCCGCTGTGAATCTCTGTCTATTGGACTCGGTCAAGTTCAGATCTGTTTCCGCAAGCTGGCTTCATCGTCGGAGTCACATACGGAATACGGGAATATCTTTACTGGATAGGCTCGACAACTGCTGGATCATATTTTCATGAAGTGTAGTTGAATGTCACTGAGTGATTAATAAAGAAAGATGAGAGAGAGAAATGGAAGGAATTATTTTAAGAGGGAATTGAAGTTCTAAAAGTGGTTCTATTAAGGTAGTTTGAGAGTGAAACACCTTTTCGAAAGATTTTGCTCATTTTTTTTGTCACAGATTAGGAGTAACGTTTTCTAATAAATCCTGAAGTTTAAGATTTTTTGACCGTTTAGAACGCGAGATATTTAATAACAAAGTTTGCAATTTTCAGGGTCACTCTCCATTTAAAGCATGTTAAACTTCCATTGCACCCAACTGTTTTCTGTTGTATTAAAAAAAATCTCTGGACAGAATTAAACAAAAAATGGGAGAGTAAATAGAACTGTTTTTGAAATAAATTAAAAAAAGTAGTACTTCGTCGTTTTGTTTACGAGATATAACAATTTAAAATATTAGTAATTTTACGATTTATTATTTATTTTACGCGTTATTTTTATGGTTAACAGTGATCTGGCAACGCTGGGCATACAGCTGTCTCGAGTAGTGTAGAGTAAAGAGAGATTAAGTTAATTAAGACTTTAGAGTAAAGATAAATTTATATTAATAGAAACTTACCGAGAACAGTTTTAGAATTTAAATCAGAAAGCTGTGATTTTTTCTCTCCTGCATATACTTTACCTTTCATAACTTGAGTAACACAAGAACAATTTTTACATCTAATCCACAGTTTGAACTTGAGGCCCAAATTTTTTTCTCTTTCTAAATTTTCTAAGCATAAAACTTGTTTACATTTAAAACATTTTAAATTTTTTCCAAGTTATAATAACTTCATTTTTTTCTATTGATTTAGCTTTTTTTCTTTGGCTTTCTGCATGGCAGTAACATAATTTAATTTTTTATATATATTTTTTTTCATTTATAAATTGTCCTTTATGGCGTAATTGTTTTGGCATTTTTAGAATTAACATTAACAATTTTTATAAATAACGCGATCGCATGAGTATACTAGCAGTGATATATATGTGCCCAGAGCAACGTTGCTAGATCATCATAACCAAAAATATTTGTTAGTATCCATGAATATCGGGTCGCCGAGGCTTCGCATTTCTGACAATAGTAAATGCTCTGATTATACTATTCCACGCTGGAACTACCTTAACAGAAGGCTCCAGTCTTGCGTTACTAAACCGCTGTACCAGTAACCGGCCCTGACTAACTTCAGCCACCCGCGCGTGGAAAGGCGCCGAGACCGTATTCATCGATTACATCGCTGATAGTTCAATTACCATCTCCATCTTTACAGTTAAAAATCACGTGAGCCCATAGGCAAAATATGGATAACCATACACATTGTATATCTGGTTTCATTGATCCTAATACGATTAAAGGAAATATATCCTCTTACTACTGCCTTCCATTTATCTTTTTTACACATGTCCTCTGCACTAAACTTGGTAGTTGCCTTGCTATATTATTGGGTTGCTTATATTACTAGGTACGCTGCTGTAGATGATCTATTATAGCCATTCACGTATCGTTGTGGAAATAGACTTTTAATTGTTATTTATGGTCTACATCACTCAATTCAAGCGTAGGTCTCTTTTATTGACATGTAGACTGTCCTTTCATACCTGTAAAAAATACTCGGATAATGAAATAACTAATGCCATTGATGCAATTGATGCGCAAAATTCACGCGCTTACTTGTTATGCTGTTCTAAACAGATTTTGATTAAAATTAATTTCGCATTCTGTTTTTACCCAACATTTGTAAGAGGGCACCCAAAGGTCAACGTCCGATTCACTGTTTATACTAAGCTATTTAGAATTTTCTCAAATGTCCCTCTGTAGTTAATATGGAAGACAACACTCTCGATTTTCTCATTTTAGGATATAGTCTGTACCTTCTGAAATTGTCTTCTAGGACCTCCAGATAACTTTCCAAGCATTTTTACAAAGTATCAGTTCCTACCAGAGAGTTCTAACTCATTACACTAGGTACTTACAATATCGTAGATCTACATATGACAAGAGGC
The DNA here is from genome assembly GCA_031761425.1 of Cosmopolites sordidus. Lineage (NCBI taxonomy): Eukaryota > Metazoa > Arthropoda > Insecta > Coleoptera > Curculionidae > Cosmopolites > Cosmopolites sordidus. Next base: position 269,289 of record JARFXV010000908.1, read on the forward strand.
CTGAAGTAGACGATTGTTCGTTGATCGCTAACAGCTATTTCATCCTCCTATATTTATTTGAAACCTCGTCCTCCCATATTTATTTGAAACCGTCCTTTATTGAAGAGATTAGATAATAAATTAATCATTTCGTGGCATAAAAACGGTCTTACATGACAGCCGTTTATTTGAATATTATTGTATGCTGTCGAGTGATCTAGAAATAGAGCGCCGGTTTTCCAGTAAACTTCAAAGCGATTTTCGATATAATTGGAGAACGTTTATAACTCATAAATTGCTCACAGAATGAGAAGTCAGACTCAAATCGTGGTTGCTATAATGATTATTGGATCTATTTCAGGTCACATTTAGTCGTAAGAAGAAGTCAGGAATACTGGAAGAGCTAAAGACGCGTATTCACCAAACAATCAAGCCAACTGGCCAAAGAATAGCAAAGAGAGTGGCGGCAAAATTCTGAGAGTGACTTTAAATTTACATCTGTTAAAAATGGTCATCACTCTAAGTGATATTAGCCTCCGATCTAATAACTATAAAAATTGCCTTTAGTAATTTTACAGCTACTGTCGTCATACTGCTCTGTAGCTATATATTATGCACTGCTTTAAATCAATTTCATTTAATATATTATCAGGCATAATTAGTAATAATTTTAGGTGATTATTTCTAAATTCTATTAAATTCAAATTGTTGAAAACTAATTTCAGTTTAAATCAGCACTATGAGAAAGTTAGGGCAGAAACAAGAATATTTTTTTTATTGCAACATTGATTTCAGACCAGACATTCTCTATATTCAAGATATTATTGTCAAAATAAGCCAGCTTTACCAAATATTTTTAAATGTAAATCAGACATCCTGATATTTTAGAGTAAATACAAACGAACAAAGTCGGACTGAATGATCGAATAGGGAGTGAATGTAAAAAATAGAATTGGTTTTGAATCGAGGAAACAAAACAAAGATTTTTGCTTTTTTTCTAATCGGTATGGAAAATATTTTGATACATAGAATTATCATATCCAGAGTTTCATTTTAAATAGAATAGTTTTTTATATAGGATATATTGGTAAAAATTACCAGAAAGAAGAGCTGTAATATAACATACACAGTATGTCGTAAAAATAAGGAAAGTGATTAAGTAAAAAGAAACAATTAATTAATTTGCCAAAATTATTTATTTTTATTCAAAATACATCCCTTCTGCATTAATCACCTCAATGAGCCCCGTTACGGCTTCTTAAACTTGTGTAATACTGTCATAAAATATTTCTTTCATGGCTAGTTTAAGTTTTGGGCACAGAAAATAGTCACAAAGAGATAAATTAGGTGAATACGGAGGCTGTTCAGCACACATACTTGTTCTTTCGCTAAAAAATCACGAACAGTGACGATCCTGTTAGATGGTGTATTATCGTGCAATAAAAACCAACTTCCTGTCGTTCGTTATTTGCTCCTTACTCGAACGATTCTCTTCCACGCTCCATAACATTCAGGTAATATTTACCAGTGGCATTTTGATCCTGTGGGATGACTTCCCGAAATCTAATATCTTTGGGTGATAAAAATAAATAAACGTCGTTTTCTCTCATAACATCTGGAAACACAATTTTTTCGATTTTGTAGAGCCTGGGGACTTTCACGCAGCATTTTTTTTGTTTTGTTTGAGGATCGTACTTGCAGCGCCAACTCTCATCACCAGTTACAATCGATTCCAAGAATGTGCAGTTTCGTCTGACTGTTTTCATAAGGTCCTTACAATGTTCAACGCGATTTTTTTGTTTTTGGCCGGCTCGACTTTGGGTCGTCTTCCTAAATAGCACCACCGTCCTAGAATCACTTATGCCACTCGAACACACGTGTACGAGAGACATACAATCATCACCATACACGTTTTTCATTAATTCAAATGTTTTATTAAACTATTTATCTATAAAAGTTTTATTGAACTTTAAAACACTAACAACAAAATTTAATATCAGCTATTTTTTCCATCGTGTTTTTGTAACGAGATAACAAAAGGTGTTATCATTTTAAGCGCTATAACTTGACAATTTATTGATCAATGATGGCAGTCTCTGGTTTTATAGAGGAAATTTTATATTTATTTATATATATATATATATATATATACATATATATATATATATATATATATATATATATATATATATATATATACATATATATATATATATATATATATATATATATATATATATATATATATATATATATATATATATATATATATATATATATATCTGGAGAAATTCTCTAGATATATAGAGGATAATTGTGCTGTAAAAAAGATGTATAAAAAGTGTTTTTCAAATGAAGGATTACGAAAGCTGCAGAAATATATTTATTGGCAAAAGATCTCTGACACTTGTCAGTATTATTTTGGGTTCATACACTTTTGTACTTAATAATAGAGATCTCTTTGGGAAGGCTATCGCAAAGCATGGTTATATAACTAGGTATAAGTCGAATCTCGTTAATGAAATATAGAAATATAGAAATTATACAGAAGAATGTGCAGTATACTATTTTCAAGATGTATAATACTTTTCCGGAATGTGTTCTTTTCCATTCCTGCTTTCTTTCCAATTGCCTTTTTTTCTCTTTCCTTCTTTTTTTGTGCTTTGTATTATTGATATTATATTTGAGTTGTAATTCATTTTTTTTCTGTTTTTTATATAGTATTAAGTGTTTATTATGTACTTTCTTAACGATAGTCAATGCGCCTTATGGTTTTGGGAATAAATAATCTTATTTTATTATTATTATTATGATGTAGTCTAAAGACATACGCACTCCCTCTAAGGGGAACATTGACTTATCCCAGATATCTTAGATGTCAGTAGGATTAAGCTCTGTGGGAACCCTTTCCATGTTTTCGGAGCACACCAGTGTAATGGTGACGATGGATGTCTTTGGTTTCCTATTGTTATTCAAAAATTTTCGAGCGGTTCGAGCTGTTCCAAGCAATACAGCCTTCTGCTGTTGATCACAATAATATAAGGCCTGTTGTTATTTAATTTCTGTTCGGTAAGCACTGTTCGGTCCCAATACATTCTGTAACTGTTGTTCTCCAGAACTGGTTGCGGATTGAAATTGTAGTATGGGACTTTTTCTGATTCCTTTAGCTGTAGCTTTATTACCAATTCTTGATGAATGATCTTAGAACACTGCCTCGTGCCATTCTTTATATTTTGTTGCTGCAAATGCTTCACAGATCCGGCATCCATATCTAAATTGATCATCTATCACACTTTCGTCCCGAACTATATATTTGAGATAATTTCTGGCAGTCTGTTGGTCTTGTATTGCCAGTAGAAAACCCTCTGTCTCCGAAAACTTCTGTCCAGCAGTCAACCAGTAGTTCGACGCTAATATGTTGACTTGTTCCTGGGGGACCTCATTCAAATGTCTCCTATACAGAGGCTTTTCTCTCCATGATTGTAATTTTTCAAGTTCTGTTTTTGCATAGCTTTGGACATGCTCTTCCTTTAGTTGCAGTGGTGTCGATCCATCAGCCTGGCATATAGCTTTATGTATCATAGACGTCTTCACCTGCTTCAAGAAATGTTTTCGCAGATTTCCTATTTGTTGGTCCAGTTGCTTACTAATATCAACTAATCCCCAACCGCCTTGTTGTCGCGGCAATGTTGTGCGTTTCACTGCACTTCTAGGGTGGTGTTTCTGCGATTTTGTAAGCAGTGTCCTGATCTTACGTTGTAAATTTTGTATGTCGGTTGCGATCCACTTAACTTTTCCAAACGAATAGTTTAGCATCGAACATGCATAGGTGTCGATAACCTTGGACATGTTTCTGCTATTTAAGTCCGTCCTGAAAACTTATTTCACTATTTTGATAAATTGACAGGTAAGCTGTTATATATATTTTTTTCACCCATTCAGGGGTCGAAATTGACAATGCCGGGTTTCGAACCAAAACACAGACATAGTCAAGTAGACTGAAGGAACGACCTCACGATTCTCGTTGTTCTCAAGCCTTCCAAAAGCCTAACTGTCTTTTGAGCTACCGCAATAATATTTTCTGACAGTTGAAGTAGTCTGATATGTTAGGAAATTAGCTCGTGGATTAATCCATTTACAGTAATGACCAATGGTAAAATTTGTGTGTCTTTTAATTTGTACATTTCTTTTAGTTCACAGGCTAGCTCTTCGTATTTCTGTGTTTTATCCGCATAGACTTTCTTAATATTTTTATCTAGTAGTGTTGTAAAATCAATGATAAGAGCTGTTTTATCCTGTTTGTTAAATAGCGTCATATCTGGTTGCTTGTGCGATATTTTACCATCGGTTATGAGCGGTGTCTTCCAGTATACGTTTTTTACTTACGTTTTTTGCTTTTACTTTGTGTGATGGGATGTTGTCGTTCTGCAAAATCACTTTTCTATAAGTTGTAGCCCATTCTGGTCGCTTTTCGATCAATGCATGATATAAATTGGTCATTTCTTGACGGTAGCGAACTATATAAATTGTTTCACCTGATTTCAGAAGCTCCTGGTACGTACACGCAGCCTTCTGTTCCGACCAAATACCCAGCATTGTATTGTTTCCAAAGCGATTCGGTCTTGCGGTCAATGATGATTGTTGTTCTGGGTCAACCAATGATTTTCTGCGTTTTCCGATGCAAAAAAGTCTTTCTTTTATGACTAGAAAGCAAAACTTCGTACCGCTTTTCGCTTTTCCATCTATCTGTCGTTCAGCTGATGCAGTACCCAGATCTTTAGCATGGCATGCAGATGACTACAAAGGATTTGCCGACCAACATTTAACCTTTCTGCCATTTGTTGTTCAGTTTACATATCGTCTTCTTCCTACAATGATTGCAATTCGGTATCTTCAAAATTTTGAACTGGACTTGGACGTTCTTTGTCCTTCAAGTCGAAAGCACCAGTTTTGAATCGTCTAAAGCAATGCCTAAATGTCCAACACGCCCAACGTCTAAACAAGCGTCTTGCTTTGAGGCATTCTCACCTTAAGTTTCCATAAGATTGAACAAGAAATGCAGTACGTGACGTAAAAATTCTTTATTTGGGTTGATACTCGACATTTATCACACACCACATGTTTACCACATAAGAAAAATATAACGCTAACTAGAAATCCTTTAAACACCAATGGCTTTTGAAAGGTATTGTCGTAGCTAGAGATTGGACTGCAAACCGGCCTTTATTTCCATCTGTAGAAAGTATAAGTTTTTATTTCAAGACATACAGTTATTATAATGTAGATGTTTTTCAATAATAATGGAGATTTTGAATAATAATACTGTTTAACAAATATTTTATTAGAAATAGAGTTCATGGATCGAAGATTCAAATATGAATTTGTATCTTAGTGAATAATTTCCGCATTTCAATAAAATAAGACGTCGAGTTACATCTAATATTTAAGATCCTTAATACAAAGTGTCCCATAAAAACGTTTCTATTGCATTGACTCACTGTGCAAACGCAACAACTGGGAGGGGCATGGGGCGCGTGTCAATCGGTAGTCTCGCGTTGAGAATTTAGTCAATATGGAGTGTTTCTAGGGAGCAGACCGTGCGTTGTGTGAGCGAGAATTTTACAAAAACAATGATTCGGCGACTGTAGCGCAGAGAAACTGTTGCAGTCATCGTGGTTTGCGTAACATTAAAGGTACGCCAAGTGTTCCCCTCATCAGGAAATAAGTTAAGAAGTTTAAAGAAAGTGGTTCAGCAATGGATAAACGTAAGTCTGGGTGACCAAGGTCATCACGAAGAGACGAAAATGTGGAAATGGTAAATCAGTCCACTCGTGACAATCCCGATCTTTCCGTTCGTAAGCGAGCGCATGCTTTAAATGTGCCTCGATCATCATTGCACTGCATTCTGCGCAAGGACTTAAAATTGTACCCATACAACATTCAACTAGTGCAGGAATTAAAGCCCGAAGATGTCGGTCAAAGGTTCATTTACATCTCAACGGTCATGTAAATAAATAGAACTGTCGTTACTGCAATGTCATCGCGAGGAATAATCCCTTACTTTTTTGAAGACGGGAGAGGGCGCGCAGTTACTGTCAATTAAGAGCGTTATGTGAAAACGTTAGACAATTTTTTGGGACCTGCACTGCAAAACTTTGCTGGTTATAATGAAAGAACATGATTTTAGCAGAACGTCATACAATTCCAACACGTCTCTGCCTCGAGTTCGAGAATTTTTTCCAAACAAATTAATCTCCAGGAGTGGTGACATAAATTGGCCTCCACGTAGTCCTGATTTAAGCCCTAATGAACATTTTCTTGTGGAGCTATCCAGAATCGAAAGTTAACGTCAATAAACTGGGTTTTTTGGCGCAGCGAAATGAAAATGTCCAATACCAAATGGTAGGCATTCAAGAGATTATGTGTCGAGCCGGAAGCCTAAGGAAATTTGCTGTTCATTTAGTTGATTGCCGCGAGCGTGAAGATTTACATTTGGATGACCTTATTTTTGAAAAATAATTTCCTATAATGTGTATTTCAATAAATAATAAAGGTTTTTTTGATGGACTTCTCTCTTTTATTTATATCGCTGTAACAAAAAGATTTTTTTTGGGACATCTTGTACTACCAATTTTTCCTTATTTCCTATGATTCTAAGTATAACAAAATATGAACCAAAAATTATTAACTTTCTGATGGTTTTCTGATTGAATATCAAAAGTAGTTGGGTAGGGGAATATCCCTAATTAGTTATCACGTTAAAGTTTAAACGCAATTGTCTCTCTGGTTATTCCGGTGAAAGCATCGTTGCGGTACAACTACAATAGATATATTTGGGTCAAAGCCAACAATCATTTTGGAGATGCCAAGCTAGGGTTATGTGCTGGATAAACCACCCTAAACAAGTTTATTTCTAATATCAAACAAAACATATCGAACATTGCTGCTGTCCCCCTTTGAAACGAATTGACATCAAAAGACATTAAACGAAAAAAGAATATATTGAATATAGTTTCAACATAAATATTAATAACAAAAATATATCGAATTGCGTTGGTTGAATCCATTGTTGATAGCATTTAAGTTTTTCGGTTACCATAAAATAATTGTAACGATTCCACAAAAATAAAAAAAGTTTCAAAATGGCATTATAAAACTTAATTTATACAAAGTTCGTTTTGAATTTAACGCATTTAGTCAGTGGTGCCTACCGTTCATCTTATAAGGTAGTTATGTTATCAAGAGTTCAAAAGCATCAGTAATGGGACTTGTCTGTTCATTTTTATTTTCATGTTTTTTCTTCCACAGTTAATTTAACAGTTTATTGTTAATTTCATTTTACAAATTATTATTTGTTGCTCATTTACATTTTTTACCTTAAGTATTATTCTTAATGCGCAATTTTAAACGAATGTAAAAGGATACAATAAGAGCACAAAATGTGAATTTTAAATAAAACATGGTTTTCTGTAGCAAAGTATTGAAATATTTTTAATTAATTATATAGACATTTGGAAATTATGTATGGAACAACACATCCAGTAAATGTTCTGTACTGTAGATATTCTGGGGAAATTGACAAATATATTTTATACATTAGAGAACAAAAAATGTAACACTGTGAAAATCATTATACTTGAATAATTTTGTAAATTTTCTATATAACATTATATTTGATGAAAAAAAAATCTTGTGGTGAGATGCGTTGTACACATGCTTGCAGTGCATTTATAGTTCCTAGTGATCGATGTTTTCACTCAGGACTTCCAACCTATATACCGCAATAGATCTGGGTATGTCATGAAGCAGTTAAGTATCACTATCGCAGACTTGAAAAAAAATGTGCTTATTTTCCTAACAGGTAAGAATTAGATGAGGTTGCTGACAAGGTCTAGATCATTACTAGGGAAGATATGTTCCCAAGAATATAGCACCCTATGCTATAATTTCTAGACTAATAAAGGGTGTTAGGGGTTTCTAGACCAATAAGAGCGCAAGCTGTGAATTTTAAATAGACATGGTTTTCTGTAGCAAAGTATAGAAATATTTATTGATTTGATTTCCAAATGCTTATATTATAACATTTGGAAATTATATATGGAATAACACATCCAGTAAATAAGCGCCGCGCCTTTGGTGGCACACACGTACTCTCTGGTGAAATTTTCAATAACGGTTTTGCATTAATGTGGCGGGATTTCATTGATACAGCGTTCAATTTCAGCCTTTAGTGCTTGGATGGTCGTGTGCTTGTTAGCGTAAACGTGAGACTTCAAAAAACCCCACAAAAAAGTTGTTAAATCGCAAGATCGTGGCAGCCAATTGTAGTCACCTAAACGGGAGATGACACTCTCTTTGCTGAGCATGGTCTGTTGGCAGAAGTTGTTGAGTCAATTGGACTTTGTAAGCATGGAGATGCAAATCTATAGTCAGAATACGGTGAAGAGTGGCTATTGAAATGATGTCCAATGCTTGTGCACGATGATGAATCGAGGAACCTGGATTCTCGGCCACACTCTCATGAACTGTAGTGATGTTTTGTTCTGAACGACCACTACGAGCTCGTGTCGTCAGTTTCACATCAATAATTGAACTAGTACTTTCGAATTTTTTGATTATTCTTTTCACAGTTGATAAATTTGGAACATTATTTCTACTGAAATTCGGACGCACTTTAGCAACCAAACTTTCGCCATTTTAATAGTAATGTTAAACAATAGGGATGCATTGCTGTATCGTGTGACTGTATCGCTTATTGTGGTTGCTGTATCGTGTTTATTAACTCCTATTTGTCTCTTATCGACCTATCACAATTCTTGACATATCGAATCATGATCATGAATCATAACCAAATCTTGCGCTCTTATTTTACCACCCTTTATAACAACATAAGGTCCGGAACTAAAAGATAGGATATATGCGTATTTTTAAATTATTCTTTAATATTTTTGATCTCTTCTTGTATATTATAATTGGATTTACTGAACAAAAAACTGCATATTTCACTTTATTTACACTTTAGATTAATATCTAGAAAAGTTTACAAATAGTAATTATACGGTAGTACAAAAATATAGAACAGTTGTTTATTTTGTAAATACAGCCTGTTTATCTTTCTTCAACCTACAATTTTAATCCAGTTCTTTTTTTTTTCCATCGAAGTAAAAATAAATCCATCACGGGAGATTTAAAATGTTTAACGTCTATGAGAAAAAAAAAACAATTTTGTAAATGCACAATCGAAGAATGTCGATTTCGTAAATCTCTCGATTTACAGGTAGGATACGACATGTAATTGCTAATTTGATTAAATATCGTAAACGGTACAGGAAGAAAAATAATACTGGAAGACTATATTGATAAACAGACAAAAACGTGCAATCTTACCTGCCGCTTTTTATAAGCATATTGACATTTTTTCAGATTGGGCATAAAGCAGGTGTGATTAATAACATTAAAATCGTTAGAAGACTCCTTCAATCATCCTCACATATTCAGAGGGAGGAAATGAAAACTACCCAGACCCTCAGAGATGCTCATAAAGAATATCGAAAGTACTTCGCTCGCGACCATGGTCGTTGGGCCAAAGAATGGGAGCAAATAATTCAGTTTTCTGACGAGAATAAATTTAATCTGGACGGATCGGACGACTGCTTTTACTGCTTCAATTACTTGAGAAAGGACAAAGCGAGAAATAGATGGTGTTTACGTTATAATTTCCACAGACATAAGGTAATAAAAGACTGTCGTGGACTACTTAAATATAATTCATACATAACTAAGGAAATATTAGGAAGCAACCCTAAATGATAATTTTATATTTCAGCAAAACAATACTCCCGTGCATAAGCCTAGAGTTGTTCCGCATTTTAGACTAGCTAGCATGTTCCTAGAAGTCATCGGAAATACCCAGAGAAGCCTCGAGGCAACGTCGCACTTAAAGAAAATTAAAAAAAGTAATTTAGGAAGAATGAACCTTTACGAAACTCTTCCCAATCGAATGATTGCAGCTTTAGAGAAAGATGGAATGTTTACAGGTTATTAATTTGTAATTATAAACCATAAACTTATTTTGGACAAAACAAAACCGTCCTAACTTTTTAGCTTACCTTAAAATCATTATTTGTTTCAACATTTCATATGTTGCATTCCTCATCCATATCAATTTATCTACAAGCACAGTGGCATAGTGTGTTCCTTGTGTCTTTCTATGGCCTGTTGTAGAACCTGGCTTTGGATCACATCATATGTATATATATATATATATATATATATATATATATATATATATATATATATATATATATATATATATTAATCGGGTATTCATCATCCCGGTTCTGTGAACGGTCACGACGATTCGCCTAAATAGCATTTACATGAATCCGAATACCTGGCAAATTTTATCAGTAACTCCCTTGATGTATGGCAGAAGATCTTTGGGGCAGAAGAACCCGTAATATCGTAACAATATTTACAACAGAAAGAAATATATCCAGTTTCCTTAGACCAGTAAAGGATAATATTCGAAAAGAGTCTCATGGTGACTATGAGATTCCTGGTTCTGGCTACTCCCAATCGGCCAAACCAATAAACGTATTCAAAATCGCATATACGAACATTCTCTCGCCGTCCGAAAATCGGATCTCTCCTCGAATTTAGCAGAACATCATAACCAAACGGTTCACAAAATAGATTTCAACAAGGCCAAAGTAATTACACCTATATATTCCTACAAATCCCGCATAATTCGTGAAGCAATTAAGATCGAAAAACGTCCAGACTATATATATATATATATATATATATATATATATATATATATATATATATATATATATATATATATATATATATATATATATGTATATATATATATATATATATGTATATATATATATATATATATATATATATATATATATATATATATATATATATATATATATATATATATATATATATGTATATATATATATATATATATATATATATATATATATATATATATATATATGTATATATATATATATATATATATATATATATATATATATATATATATATATATATATATATATATATATATATATATATATATGTATATGTATATATATATATATATATATATATATATATATATATATATATATATATATATATATATATATATATATATCCACAAACGGAGACAACAAGAAAAGCCCCTAGTCTACAGAGAAATTCTGGGCAACATTAGAAAAGGTAATGGCAAAGGTCCCAAAGGATGACATCAACATTTTACTGGGCGACTTTAACGCACAAATTCGGTAGAGAAAAAAATCCATCAGAAAACAGTAGGCAAATATCACGGTCACAAATTTACCAATAAGAACGTTACAAGACTCATAGAACTATGCCAACCGAATAACCTTAAGATCATGTCAACATCCCTAAGAAAACCATGGAAATCGCCTATTCAACAGATTGGAGAATTCCAGATAGACCACGTTGCGATCTCATACCCACAACAAAGAGAGATCCAAGATGTCCAAGTCCGCAGGGGGCGCGAGCATTGACTCAGACCACTACGTAATACGAATCAAAGTCCAAGTTCACCCCAAGGAGAATTCATCACAAGAAAGCACGTCTACATAAATTCGACACAAAAAAGATCAAGGAATCGAACGTAATAGAGAAATAGGAAAAAGGAACAGGCAGATACATGGAAAAAATTCCACAAGAAAATTACACAAAAAGCACAGGAACTGATCCCATTGAAAAATGGAACACAAAAACACCCCTTGGTGGGACTCGGAATGCGAAAGTGCATTGCAGCGACGTAAACGAGCATGTCAGGAGTACAACAATAAAAAAATCCCGAGAAAGTCAACAGGTTTTTGACGAGACTAGAAAACAGATCGCAAAGGTTATCAGGCAAATTAAGAGGAAGTACATGAAGGAACAACTAGACTCTATAGAGGAGAATTTCCGCAATTATAACACGAGAGACTTTTATAGGACTTTTACAAGAGAAATCTGTGGATACGCACCAGAAAATATTTCAGGAAAACGGAATGGGAGATTAGCGCTAACCAATCAGGAGAATTGTCAGGAGCTGGCACACTATTTCTCTGATCTCCTCAATTGCCCTGAACGCGACACAAGATTCCCAAGGAAAATTGTATCCATACCCACTCAAAATCACCACCACCAACACAGGAAGAAATCCACAGGCACATACGCAAACTAAAGAAACAGGTCATCGGTGAAGATGGTATCACAGCGGAAGTATTGAAAAACCTCGGACCAAATTCACTGGAGGAACTTACGCAAATTATCACGAACATTTAGCTAACAGAAAAATTACCAGATGAATGGAAATGTTCTCTTATCCACCCGCTGCACAAGAAGGGAGACCGAACAGATGTGAACAACTACAGAGGAATCTCCATACTACAAGTCTCTTACAAAATCCTCTCAGCATGCCTTCCCCAGGGAACACAAGAACAATTAGAACATAAAATTGGCGAGTACCAGGCAGGCTTTCATCTTGGTCGCTGATGCACTGAACAAATATTTAACCCAAAAACTATACTGAAATACATAGCTATCAAGAACGTCCCAATCATCTGCACGTTCGTGGACTTCAAGAAAGCATATGACTGCATGGTCCGAAAATCTTTGTTCAACATCCTAGAAGAACAAGTACTCGACCCCAAAAGACTCCGATTGACCAAGCAGACACTGACTGACACAAATTCTAATGTAAAATTTATGGGAGGAAATTTCCGAACCCTTCCTGATTAAAACTGGAGTATGCCAAGGAGATAGGTTATCCCCACTCCTCTTCAACCTGATCCTGGACAAAGTCATAAGGGAATGGGAAAAAGAATTGAAAATCAAGGACACTGGAAACCAATAGGACTCGAACGATCTAAAAAACAACATAGATATATCATGCCTGGACTTCGCAGATGACCTAGCGATACTGGCAGACAATGAAAAAAGGGCAACCAAACAGATAGAAGTCCTCAAGGAATGTGCAGAGAAAGTTGGCCTACAAATCTCCTTTCAAAAAAACAAATTCTTCTGCTCAAAATTATATGTCCAAAATTTGAACACCAAATACGGCAAAATAAATAGGGTCACTCACTTCAAATACCTGGGGCGAGATCCTCGAACCCACGGGAGGAGAGAAGATAACACAGAAGACTCGATTACAGAAGATGAAGAGGGCATATGGCAAGACACACAATATCTACAATAAGAAATACCTATCCACACACGCAAAAATAAGACACTACAACACAGTAATCAAACTAGAAGTACTATACGCAAACGAGACACTTACACTTCACACAAAAAGCGGCACAGAAAACATACTAAAAGAAGAACGCAAAATTATGAGGAAATTTCTCGGCCCAAAACTAACAGAGGAAGAATAGGATACGTACTACATTCTGGAAAGGACCACATAAGAAAAAGAAGGTTGAAATTCTATGGACATATGAGTTGACTTCCACTGACAAGACTCACCAACAGAATTCTTACATACATACAAGGAGTCAAGTCAATAGTACCATGGATCACACAAGTGATCTAATGCAAGAACTGCATACTAGATGCACACAAGAACTAATCTGAGAAAGGCACAAATGGGGTCCGACGAAGATTGAGAATACAAGAACGTACAGAAACAAAATACATATGTGGAACGTTTGCATCAGAGAGATAAGTTTCGATGAGATCGGGAACAAAGTGGATGGAGGAGAGAAGAGAATCCATGGAGAAAGGATGAGAGTGGTGTGGGAGGATCAGAAAGAACATTCG
>JARFXV010000909.1:0-27500 GCA_031761425.1 Cosmopolites sordidus
CTAACAAGATTTTTACGACCAAACTATTTTGTCAATAGTCGGGTTGAATATAAACGAACTAAGTAAATCACCATTCCTTATTCCTGTGCGTATTTGTACTCCTAAAGTTAATTTATGCACCACTTTAATATTTGCACTGCAATGGTTAGTTATTCTTTACAAAGTTGCCATAAGAAAGTTTCTATTTCATTGGATCACCACTCAAACACAACAACTGTGAGGGGCGCGGAGCGCATATCAATTGATAGCCCCGCGTTTAGGAATTTAGTCATTATAGAGCATTTTTCGGGAGCAGGGCCGTGCGTTGTGTGTGCGAGAATTTTACAAAAATAATCATTTAAGGGTCATTTTAACCTCAAGGGTCATATAAATAAGTAAAACTGTGTTTACTGGAGTACAACAAAACCCGAAACACAAGCATCAAAAAACCCCTCCATACTCCTATAGTCTCTGTATGGGCTGCAATATCAACGCAACGGATAATCGTAGAAATATTGGACAATGTTTTGGTACCAGAACTGCAAAACTTTGCTTTGCTGGACGGAGCAATGTCTCATACTTCCAACAGGTCTCTACCACAAGTTTATGAAATCTTTCTAAACAAATTAATTTTCAAGAGAGGTGATATAATTGGCCTCCACGTTATACTGATTTAAGCATTATGAACTTTTTCTTGTGGGGCTGTCTAAAAATCGAAAGTTTTACGTCAATAAACCGCGGTCTTTGGTGCAGTTAAACCATGTTAGCATCATAGGAGATGATTCAATCTAGATAAAATCATACTGGAATAGAGTTTACTGTCTTTCAATAATGATTTTAAGTCATTTTTATGTTTCATTTTTATGTTGCACGTATTGATACTACTTATTCACATTTCTTTTCGCAAATGTTCTTCGTCGCTTCCGGTAATTAAAATTTTAACTTCCATTAAAGAAATAAAGGCATTGAAATTTAATGATCAAAAATTATTTATGATTGATGTATTTATCATAGGTTTTACTGATTTTAAACTTATAAACAATTAAATTTTTATTTATGACACAAGACTTAAAGATTTGCGTGTTTATTTTTCATGTTTGTTTACAAAAAATCTTTTTTAATAACCCCAGGTACCTATATAGTTATGAATGGGGAGATGAGGAAACATATAATTTCGACATCGATTAGCACAACAGTAAAATCTCGAAGGCACTTCCGAAATACACATCTCAATTTGAAAAAAGGACTCTTTAAATACTGGTTCATCTCAGGTCCTTCATAAATGTGATTTTCCTGTCCAGTTCAGGTAATCGACGAGTCCTTATCGCGTCCTTGCGGTACACCCGGATCGACGCAGAGGTGGTCGAATATTTTTGGTCTAGACAAGACGTTGTTTATTTCCGTCGCTACCTGTAATTTGACTTAGATGACTTCCGTCATATGATATTGGGTTAAATTATATCACTGGTAGCCAATTTTCCAAATATTTTTATCTTCAATTTTTTTTTCGAATCATCTTTTTGTTTATTATTTCAAATAATATCTGTAAAGGCGTATATTAACTGTTTCCGCTATATCTTAAGCAACGAAGAGAAATTTTGTAAAACATCTAATATAAAACGGATAATCGACTTCATAATTGTTTATTGTAATAATAGTTAATAATGTCGATTTGCTAAGAGATTGCGTTACTAATACATTTGTCGGTATAGACTAATGATGTATTTGACTTTTTGGCGAGCCAGCTTCTCATGTTCAAAAAACATAATTTTTCATAACTTTGATTATATCGAATTATGTACCAGAAAAAGATTTAAAAGTGGTGATTTTGATTTTGATACAAAAGACACGGAGCGTCCAGGACAGCCGAAAAAGTTTGAAGATGCAGATTTGCAAGCATTATTGGATGAAGGCTCAACACACTTTTACACGCAATGGTAAAAATCCAGAGGGAACGAAAATAGGGTTCTATATGAATTGAATCGGTAGACCTAGGCCAACCTTCAACATCAAAACCAGTGTGCAATATACATGAAAAAAAAAGCCTTTACTCTGTATTTGGTGAAATAGTCAAGGAGCTGTGTATTACAAACTGCTGAAACCTGGTGAAACAATTACTGGCAATCGTTATTTTTAAACATAAAAGGATTACGCATTTTTAAACATGATAATGCTCGGCCATATGTTGCAAAATGTTTAAAAAGCTATTTGAAAAACGTTAAATGGGACGTCCTACCCCACCCGCCGTATTCACCAGACTTAGCCCTTTCGGATTATCACTTATTTCGATAGACGCAACACGGACTTTCAAAACAACACTTACATTCTTACGAAGAAGTGGACATTTGGCTTGATGAATTGTTGGCATCAAAAAACCAAAAGTTCTTTTGCGTCGAAATTCATTTTTTGACAGAAAGATGGGAAAAAATGGTAGCTAACGATAACCAATACTTTAATTGTTAAGACAGTTTATTTTGTTATGGAAATAAGCGCTCAAATTTTGCGAAAAAATCGACCTTATTTACTGAAACACCTATTATGAATGCGTTCATTCGAAACATCTTTTAGATGAAATTGTAGATCCCGTTAATGTTTTGTTTTTACTAACATCCAAGAAGTTAATCTTGAAGATATTTACAACTAATCACCAAACCACCAAATCCTGATGTTGTTAACATGGTTAACAAAACGTGCGATAAAAAGTTAAATAAATTGATTTGGTATTTAGTCGTAAATCTCTTCGAGTTTCACACCAAAGGTTTCAATAGAAGAATGGATCCAAGAAATTAAGAACATATTCTACCTAGATACATTTCACCTTTTCTATTCTATGACAGTGCAAATTCGAAAATGAATGCACTCTAGTAAAGCTCAATGAATCACAAGCCGATTTGACATTTAGTTTTCGGCAGTCTTCGAAAAAAACTAAATTCGATAGTTTTGCTAACATGGAAATGAGAGAATTTCGTGTGTTGATTAAACACTACTTTTCACGTAGAAAAATCGAAGAAATTTGAAAAACTATGATAAAGATTGTACTTTTTTACATTTTATGGTTCATACATAGTTTACTAAGTTTCGATGCGGTCGAACAAGGAACAAATCCAGGAACAAAATTCATGTTTGCCGATGAACGTGGGAGAGATTCTTGAGATGATAAACATCTCAGGCAAATGAGTACAAAATATTCTAAATGAAAATTTTAAACTAAAAGTTGTGGCATTATCTTCATCGACTATTTGGAAAAGAGAAAGTCAATAACAGGAAAACATCATACTAAATTATATTTTGCATTGATTTTACGAAGAGTGGCTAAGAAACTCCCTCATTTAGCCAAGAAAAAGTACTAATTGTTTCTTCAATCGAACGAACAAGAAAAAACACGTGGTGTTATATCTGATTAATATGATGCTTATAAATGCTATTTGTTTTTTTAGCAAAAAATTGACGAATAATTATTGTTGTGCGCGATGATGTGATATGCAAATACGATGAGTAGTTTTGCTATAAATCTAGATGCTTTTTTTCAAATAAACTCACACAAATGATGCATAATATATATTTTTTGTAAGTTTTTATTATTTGTAAGGAACTCTTTGTGAACAATACTACGGTAATCGAAGAAGATTACCGTAATTTAAATGAATGAACGTAATTTAAAGGAATTAACATGACTTTAATTTTTGGTCAGCTTTGACATTTTCTTTTTGGCTTTGATTGATCTTTAGTAAAACACTCGCTTGATTGTTGAGCTGTTTTTGGGTCATAAGCATAGACAACTGTATATTCATCATTAATTATGTATTTCAGAATGCTACCATTCAAAGAAACCTCTTCAGCAACTTAAAAACCATATCTTTAAAAAATACAGCATTTTCGGAACAAGTCCATAAGGCATACGGGATAAGCCTAAATAATTCTTCAAAATTGATTTAATTACAGAACAAGATCCTTTCATAATGGAACAAGTAATGTTTTCTTTATTGGTTGACGTGGAAAATAAAACGCAAATTCTTTGCTCGAGAAATTTAGTCGTTTTAAAAAATCGTCAACTTTTAACAATAACAAAAGACGCTGTAATTCCTAACAAGTGAAATGATGTAAAACTTCTGGCAGATATCGAGAATAGAAACAATAGTTACCTTACTTTGAGTACTTCAAAGTTATCTTACGTAATCATAGTAGTATACTATTTACATCATCCTAGAGTTTTGTTTTGATTTATAAAAAAATAATTTGATGTATTTCCCAAATACATTTCTCAGGGACATATACTCGAATGGAACCGAGTAGAGGAGAAAAGTCGATTGTAGATTATGTACTGGTAGAGAATTGGAAAATCTACATGGTACAATGGGGAATATGTATCTGTACGGAGAAACTTTCAAAGACACAATAATACAAGCAAAACAGTATGGGGAACATACAGCAAAAACAGTATGCGAAAGAGCTAGAAAGAATAAACAAAAGAAGCTAATTGCACGATGGACAGAGGAAAACCAAAAGTAAGTAAAGATCAAAAAACAGAAATGGTGGGAAAATTTAAGTAATAAATACCGATAAGAACCAGAAAGCCTATAAAAAAACATAGAACAAAGATATAAAATTTACTATTGAAATCAAATAGAAGAACATGGGAAGAGTTTGGAAATAAGATGGAAAGAGATACTCGTGATAACCAGAAATTATTCTTTAATGTGCTGAATGGAACGAGGAAGAAATGGAATGTAGAATGTAGTAATGAGGAAGGAGAGATCACTAGAAACGAAACAGAGGTTATGAAGCGATGAAAAAAATATTTCGAAAAGTTGCCCTAGGCATGGCAGGACATAAATATACAGAGCGTGATAAACGAAATAACAGGCAGACAAGAAATAGAAGAAGATCAGATATAAACGGAAGAGCTAACGGAAGCGATAAAAGAGTTAAATAAAGGAAAAACACCTGAGATGAACAAAATTACAGCAGAAATGGTAAAGAACATGGGAGAAGGAGGATTGCAGATGCTTCAGAAAGAAGAAAAAACCAGGAGTTCACCTGATAGAGCCTATATTTAAAAGTGGAGACAACAAAGACTGTAGAAACTATAGAGGAATAACGTTGTTGAGTAGAATACTAAACTTGTTTGAAAAAATTATAGGAAATGACTTAGGAGAGAAATAGGAACAACTTTGTCACAGACCGTAAGTGGTTCCGAAGAGGAAGGAGTACTTATGAACGCATATTTACACTGAAATAAATCATAAACAGAACAGTGGAAAGAAACAAAACGGTCTACTTTGCGTTTATTGATTTCGAAAAAGCGTTAGACCGAGTGCTAAGAAAAAAGATATGGGTATACCTGAATAAAAGCAATGTAAATAGATTTTTTTTTACTTATTTATGGAAATGTTTGCTCAACAATTATAATTGTTCAACAAGACAGTGTAGTAATAAAAGTGTTAACATTAACATGACAAATCTATTCTAAAAACATATCTTGAGGTAGTTTCCTGTTCATTCTTGTATGTTTCTGCGTCCTAGTTCATAATATTCAGTGCTGGGAGATTGCTCTAGCCTCTGATAAAAGATGTTCATTCGTTTTTAAATATACTCTGACACTGTTAGTAAACCGAGTTCTTGGTGCAGTTGTGGGTTAGTTACGTACAATTCGGCATTCACAGCTATTCTTAATATTTTGTTTTGAAGAACCTGCATTTTGTGTACATTGGTAGGCGATGCGTTGCCCCAGATAACGCGTGCATAAAGTATTAAAGGCCGAATTAGTGATTTGTATAGCAATAAGGTACATTCTGTTTTTAATGAGGATCTCCTGTTGATAAGCGGGTAGAGTTGAGAGAGTCTGACATACCCTTCGTTGAGTTTGTAAATTATATGAATTCTCCACGTTAATCTGGTATCCAGATATACATCCAGATATTTAACATATTCTTCATTTGTTTTCCAAGCGATTGGGTGTTTATTTATCTTAAAGTAAACATTTTTGTTGCGCACTTATCTGTATTGATTTTTAAATTCCATTTATTGAGCCATTTTACTATGGTTTTTGTAGCTGCTTAAAGTTTGGTTACCACAAGTTTAAGATTCTGTTCCTTGATTAGAATAGTTGAGTCATCTGCAAATATTAGAACAGAGGCTTCTGTTTCTCAAGTATACTCCCCTGTGGCACGCCGGTTTTAATTTTCCTAATAGTTGATATTGCGTTGTGTAGGAATGTTTGAAAGGATTTGTCGTTTATATATGAAAAAATGATGACTTATAAATATTCTGGTATCTTAACCGATATTATTTTATGTTTTAATCCGTCATGCCATACGCTATCAAAGGCTAGGGCCAAATCTAAGAATATGGTTAAAGTGTACTTCTTTTCTCAAACCCGTCTTCTATAGTTTCTGTTAAGCGTTGGAGTTGATGACACGTAAAATGCCCTTGTTTGAAACCAAATTGGAAGTCTGGAATTATGTTCTCGTTGACAATCGCTTGGTTTATATATAACATATATTTTTTTCAAATAGTTTAGCCAATGTAGATTTATTGGCCTATAACTTGAAGTTAATTTGTGATTTTTTCGTGGTTTTGGAAAAAGCAGAATGTATGAGTGCTTCTATGTTTGTGAAGAATATCCCTATTTTAGACAAAAGTTAAAAAGTAAACTTAGGTAGGCAATCAGCTTTTTGCATGCATTTTTGAGTATTATATTCGGTATTTGGTCGTGACCCGGTGCTTTTTAATCGATAGGGTTTTAATTACTGACATTATATCCTGTGGCGATGTAGGGTTGATGTCTACACCAGTTAATTGTGTGTGGGCTTTCACTTCATTTTGTATCAAATTTGCAAAGGCCTGTTATGAATGCTGTTGATCAAACAATGTTTCCAAATGGTCACCAAATGCAGTACATTTCTCTTCATCGCTATGTAGTAATGTATTGTTAACCTGAAGAGATGGGATTGCTTCTGATTTTCGTAGAATTTTCTTAATAAATCTCCACAATCCTGGATCTTGCGGCACTAGTTCACTTATGTGTTTTTGTTATTCAATTATTCTAAAAGTATCTAATTCTCGCTTGCGATGCAATGCGATACGTTATTAACTAGATTTTTGGTTGCAGGATCCCTTGTTCTCTGCCATTCTCATCTGATCCGATTCTTTTGATTAATCAGTTGATTTGTGGAGCTAGAAAGGGTATTATTTTTAAACGTATTTTCTTGTTTTTGGTGGCGTTGTTGAGAGGCGTATGCTTTCTTGAATTGTTGTTGTAATATGTGTAACTTGTTTATCGATATTTGTTTTCATTGTGAGTTGTATTTGTACCAGTTTGGAGTCCATTCAATTCTTGAAGAGTTTCCAGTTTAGCTTGCCATTGATAAGTTTTACCTTAGAAGAATTTTTAACGAGTTTGGCTTGAAATGTAATTATAATTGGCAGATGATCTGAATCGAGCTCTAAGTGCACTGTTTGATAAAGTTCTTTTCTTACTTTTTTTATACGATTATGTCCAAAATATCAAGTTTGTGATCTTTTCTCTATGGGTAATATGTGTGATCATTCGGTGCGAGTACCTGTAGGTTGTACATTGCTGCATTTTCATTTAGTTTTACCCCATTTGGGTTGGTTTGCAACAGCCCCACATAGTGTTTTTGGAGTTAAACTCCAATTAACAATATTGCCTCTGTGGTATTCAAAATTGCCTGTAAATCGTCCATTAATTTTTTGTTGGGTTGTTATAGAGACTATGTAATTGGATGCTGGTGCTAATGAGAAAGTTTACTTTGATTGATACAATTTCTAAACTTCTAACTTTTGGCATCTCGATTGGGTTGTGAGATATTTTGTTTCTGATTAAGATGGTGACTCCGCCCGAGGCTACCCTAGCTTCTCTATAGGTTCGATAGATTTTATAACCTGGTATTTTCAATTTCTCTTTATTAGCAAGATGCGTTTTGCTGATGCAGAGCATGTCAATGTTGTGACGGCCTAAGAAGGCTATAAAGATGGATCGTTGAGCTTGAATTCCATTAGCATTCCAATTGAGTACTTTCGGGCCATTGAAGGTTTGTTGATAATCGTAATTAGTTTTTAATTATGGGCCATTTAGGCTTGGGAAAAGGTTTGTTAAAAAGAAATTTTTAATTTGTGTGATATACGGTTTCAGGTTAAGAAGAGTCGAGAGAATATTGTTCAGGAATGATGGAGAGAGATTTTCTTGTAAAGGGCGTGTTAGGGTTTCTGCATAGATTTTCTTTTGACCTGATGTTACTGTCTGAGAGGTGTAAGTATTGTGGGTTGATGTATAGTGTTGATTTATTCTTGAGGTTTTTCTGAATCCAGTACTCTCGAGGTAATAGCTGCATCCCTTGTAGTTTGCGGGGTGTTTATAGAATTTTATCGCACTCTTTTTGTCGCTGTAAAACCGACAACGGAGCGAAGGAATTCGACCTCACTGTTTCACTGCTCGCAAAGATCTCAAATAGAAAATTGATAGAAGGTACCAGGTGTCTATACAATATGATCAGAAATATATACCAAAAGGTATTCGGTAGAGAAGAAGTTTGGGCCCACTTTTGTTCATTATCTACATGGATGAAATAATCAAAGAAACACAAAAGAAGACACAAACACTATATATTGACTACAGAAACCTAGAGAAATTTGATATATTACAGTGTGCGTTCGCCGATGATGTCGCAATACTGACAGGGCGTGAAAACGACCTTAAGAAAAACTTAAAAGTGTGGATTGGTTTGCTGTTAAAAAACGGAATGAAAAGTAATGGTTGTCTCGCTGGAAAAAAAGAGAAGTCAAGGTAATATTAGAAAAGGAAAAGATACAGCAAGTAAATAATTTCCAATACCTAGGTGTTGTTCTGGAACTGGATTGGAAAACACGAAATTGACTTCAGTAAAAGAATAGATAAAACGAACAGAGTATGTAATGATTTGAGAAGAAAACAAGAAAGAATAAACAAGAAAGAAGTAAGAAGACAAACAATGATAGAATATCCAAAACAATATATAGAACTATCTTAACATACGGATGTGAGCCCTAAGTGCACACTGAATACGAAAAAAGTAAAATAAGCGCAGTAGAGATGAAATACATAAGTAGAGTAAAAGGAGTAACAGGGAAGTACAGAATTAGAAATTAAATAATTAGAGAAGATTTGGACATAGAATCCATAGAAGAATATATCGAACAAAAACAACTCATATGGTGGGAACATCTCCAATATATAGTTTATGGTGTATGGTTTATAAAGAACTATGAGATATAAACCCATTGATTTAAATAATTTAAAAAGGCTGATATGAATATTTTCGACGGTTTAAAATCTGAAAAGCCTGTTGGGGACATTGATAAGGATCTGTTGGTTAAAATTAAAGCTAATTACATCTTTAGACGTCGTTGTACACATTTCAGCGGTTTTTAAAATAACCAAACAAAATGTAAAGAGAAGGAATGTGCATGTTATATCACCTTTCAGTTAAAAACAAAATGGAACATGTAACCATCTGTAGTACCTACTGTCTTGTTCAGGTTAAGCAGATATCCTTTTCTTTTACAAATTATTACTGGAGACAAATAGTGGATTATATACAGCAATTCACGTAAGAAAATGCAATGATCAATACAAGGACAATCACATTTGCCTACTCCCTAACCCTAAAAAGTGTTACTGCAAGTATGGTCGGATTTTCCAGCACTGATTCACTATAAGGTTTTAAATTCTAATGAAAGCAAAAGTGCTGAATATTATTATGTTCCGCTTGATTGACTAAACATATTATCCGATTAATCGGAAAAAAGTTATTCGGGGAAGAACATCCTCGCCCACCCTATCTTCCTGATGCTGCACCATCAGATTACCATTTGTAAAACTGTATTAGCTCTTAGATTAAATTAAATGTTATACAGTATCAAAAAACAACATTACCTGTGGATACACCCAATATTTACTTATAATCCATGTAAAAACTTTTAGAATGTCAAGTAATTTGTGCCGCTCAATTGTTTCTATCGATAAGGTCAGTAATAGCTCTGAACTTTTGCTACTAAAATGAAAGCTGCGTGTACCTGCAAAATATCAAAAGTCATAAATATAGCCATCTAACGGCAATACCCAGTACGAAATAAATAGATGCTAATGTAAACTAATGACAATATACAGAAAATAACATTATATCATCGATATGTGGGAACAGGAATAAATGGCTTTTGGCCTCATTCGGGTCCAATATACATAGTTTAGATAAGTACCGTACGCGAGCTATTATACGGCTTCACATAAAACATTTTGTAAATCATCTGTAATCATAAATTTATTTTACAATATGATCACCCATTGACTTAATTTGTTACGATCCATTCAACGTGCCTATATTTTTTCATACGAGTTTATGATTTACGATGTTGATTGGAAGTATCCAGTATGAGACTGGAAAGAAAATATATTTTTTTATATTTCATTAGAGTAATGCAAAATTATGCAGGTCTTTTTTGTTAAAATCATACAGCCGAGTACTCGAATGAGGGTTTATTTTTTTAACATCCAAGTTTAGTGGATTTGTGATCTTTTGTGGCTATTATATATATAGACTTATTCTAGATGAGACGACGTGACGACATTCCGGACATGATACTGATTAACTAGTTATCTCCATTGGGTTCCATTGGAGTCATCTCCCATTGATTACTAGCATTAACGCTATTTTTTTCATGGAGAACGAGAATAAAGTTTCTGACATCCTTGCTTAAGTTCACTTGAGGTCAGTTCATCATATAATATACACTTTTCTAGAAAATGGTCATCCAAACTGGTTTGACTCACTAAGCACTTTTTGACTCACTAAGCACTTTTTTATTTAATTTTTATGCTTTGAAATACATCGAGTTTTACAGAAACAATCTGAGAAGTGTGTGTCAATGCATAATCATGATGAAAGAGGATTTTTTTCGACCAGATATGTACATTATGCCTGAATAGCACTTTTAAATTGTTCCAATATTGAAGCAAAATACTCTCAGATGATGTGACCTGCCTTTTATCAGATAGTTTATGAATATCCCGCCACAAGAATCTCAATAAAACTTAGCCATGACTTTTCCTCCATTAGAACTATTTTCCCTTTCTTCGACGCACTTTCATTTGCTCCAATCTATTGTTTGGATCGCTGGTTTTATATACAAAAAGCCGTTTTCGATTATTCAGAACTTTTACTTTTATCAAGTTTGAGCACCGTATATATAGTAAATAATTCTGCAGAGAACACACTATTTTAATTGGGATGCAAAATTTGGATTACATTTAATCTCAACATTCTCCTGTGGGTTAGAGCCATTAATAAAGGCAGTATTATATAAGAAATAATCAAAAAAAAAAACAAATTATGGGAAACAATTTTAAATAGTGTTAGAGGGAGATACTACTGATCTTATTAGAAATTTGAAGGCAGATGGAGTAGCTGGCAAGGAATGGATTGAGGAAATACCTTAAATCTGGATTATATTAGCCCAGAGCTTACCGTTAGCCGTTACCGTTACCATTAGCCAGAGAATTACCGGCAAGATCAGGATTAATAGAATTATAGAACAGGTGCATGCAATAATTCAGTGCCCAACACTAAAAAATAGAATAAAATTGAACCATCTAACTTATATAAACGGTAGACATACGTAAAATTATATATCTCTTATACCGTTAAGCGTCGGTAAGATCCTTGGGTTGCCTATATTAAGACCCACCTAAATCTCCACCGAGATTAACGTCGTTTAATTTCAGTTATTGAGAACTATGCTGAACGCCATGCGTCCCGCGTAAGTGCTATATATATTAGAATTACTAGATTTTGGAGTAGAATCGCATTTTAGATTTATAAAATCTCTCATTATTAAGAAGCATGTTGATTTGCTCCGAGGTCTTAATCTGCCTACTCCCCAGAGATTACGTCTAGAAAAGCTATATATATATATATATATATATATATATATATATATATATATATATATATATATATATATATATATATATATATATATATATATATATATATATATATATATATATATATATATACATATACGTATATATGTATATGTATATGTATATATATGTATATGTATATATATATATATATATATATATATATATATATATATATATATATATAAATATATATACGATCTTAAGGGGAAATAAATCTAGAACGGGGTATACGGGAGGATGACGAATATCGCCTCTTATTTTCTCAGCCTGCCTGGATAAAGTGTTCCGTAATCTGGATTGGGAGCAGAATGGAATAAGGATCAATGGTGCATACTTAAACCATCTTAGATTCGCAGATGATATCGTTCTTATTTCACAAGACTCAGAGGAGCTGTAAGGATACGTACTAGGGCTGCAAAGGACCGGAGAACCATTTGACTTGAAAATAAACTAGAAGAAAAGTCAGGTCACGTTCAATAAAAATAAATTTGCTGAAGACAAGAGAATTTCTATTTTAGGAACGAATTTGGAATATATATGTTGAACAGAGGGTTTCAATGGAAGGGGATACTGTCTGGGAGGTGGGACGACGCGTTAAATGTGGCTGTTAGGCATTTGGCAAGCTCAGCATAGTGTTTAAGAACAAACTACCACTAAAAACACCGAAGAGTATTTCTACTACACTGAGAAGACCGAAAACACGATGAATTATGTCATCAGTATATTGGACCCGAATGGCAGAGGAAAGCTCAGGACCTCGAGAGTTGGAAGCATGCTGAAGATACCTTCATCCTGCAGTGGATTGATATGGGCTGATGATAATCTATATATATATATATATATATATATATATATATATATATATATATATATATATATATATATATATATATATATATATATATATATATATATATATATCATTAACATGATTTTGGTTTTTGGTCGACTTTGACGCGGATTTTCTGGAATTTCTAAATGATATTTATATCATTTATATATTTATACACAATATTTTTCCCTCTATCACAGTATTTACGCAAAAATATCATACAGCAATATCAGGAAATTTCATAACGTTCCGACAATGAACATTGTAAACAGTAATTTCGAAAAAAAAATTAAATTGAACTACAGTTATGTTTAAATTGTTGAAGATTCACTGATTCAAAATCGGAGCCTCTGACTTCACTCATAATGTCGCAAATCTGGGACAATATTCACTTACAAACCTCTGAAATTACCGGTTTGTTTTTCTCGACTTGACAAATTGCCGACGTTTATTGTCGCATCAAGGAAACGAGCGAGTCGTCCAGTGACTAGGCGCCGAGTGACGAGAAAAAAAAGTCGACCAGGATTCGCAATTCTTTTCGGACTTTTATGCCGTTAGAACTGATGGGACGAAGAAGACCTTCAGCTCAAGACAGGAAGCGACGTTATAGTTTTTTTTTGTAAATTATGGTCATTTATGACATTTTCTCCCTTTTTTTTCTCTGATTTTTTTTTCACATTTTCATATTTTAAGATTTATTGGTGTTGCTATCAACAGAAACAAAGCTGACTGTATAAAATTAATACCGAACCTGCATTTAATCCTGCAACTCACGTAATTAGTGATTTATTTAAACTTAGGAACCTGCTTTATGTTGAATTATTTAAGGATGGTATTATTTGTCACCAAAAATATTACTAAAATTTCTTTTAGAGCTTTCATCGGGATTTTTTTATAGTTTGTTTTCAATTTATTGGATTTCTTTAAGATTTTTATTAGTTCCTATACTTCCTAAGTAACAAAAAATATTCTAAAAACATCTCTTAAACACACTTGATGAGCATCTTTTCTTCTTTCTTCCTTGCATGGCATCTGCTCCAATCAAGCTGCTTCAACGTTTCTTTCACTTTAAGTTCAAATTACTCTAGACATGTATGACTGGTTAAATGTCATGTTTATTTTCGTTATTAGTGTTAAACTATGTATATAATTCAAAAAAACAGATTTATCGAAACTGAAAAATAAACAATAAAAATGTTAATCATTACACTTAGTACAATAATACTCATAGATAAACAAATATTTTTTTTTATATTTTGTATTATCGCCGTTAGCCTCTATGACTGCGCGTACTCGTCGAGGCATACTTCGAATGCAATTAAGACACATTTTTTTGAGGTGTTCATTATGATTCCAATGGAAAATTATTCTCTCAATAAATTGGGTCTTATTTGTGACATTTTCCTTGGCAGTCTCACGTTTCAATAGCACCCAGACAATCTCTGTTGGATTCATGTCTGGTGAGTTTCGAGGCCAGTCCAACAACTGAATATTTTATTCGTTAATGAATTTTTTCACCCATTTTGCACTGTGACATTGTGCTCCATCTTGCATGAAAATTATATTTTCATTAATAGGACACCATTATCTCAATTGAGATAACAATTTCTTTTCTAGGACCGAAATGTACTGCTGCTGTCTCATGGTCCCTTGAACAATATAAAGTCTCCTAAGACCTTTGCTTCATCTGGTCCGTAGGTTTTGGCTTTTTCACTAGTCGGCAACTGTTCAACTAGAAATCAACCAATCTTCGTCGTACTGTACGAATGGATACATCGATTCCAGTCACGACCATTTTATGTTTTATTAATTCATATTTTTCAATATTATCATTAATCAATATTTCTCAATAACTTCACTAAAATGCACGAGGAAATAACACACTTAACAACTCAAATAGCATATGTACGAAATGCTCAAAAATGGCGGTGTTCACGGTCAGTGTGGCCAATATAAAAATAAATAGCATTATGTTTGAGATAAATGTTAATCCATGGTTTAGTAAACATTTTTGGTTCATACAGCAACTAAAAATGCTTTAGAAATACACATTTTACGAAACTTAGATTTCGCTTGAAATTCACAAGTTGTCATAGTAGGTTATTCCTCGAAATATAGAGCCTAGTTTTCGTTAACCTCAGCT
Organism: Cosmopolites sordidus; assembly: GCA_031761425.1. Lineage (NCBI taxonomy): Eukaryota > Metazoa > Arthropoda > Insecta > Coleoptera > Curculionidae > Cosmopolites > Cosmopolites sordidus. The sequence goes on from JARFXV010000909.1 coordinate 14,938, forward strand.
CATCTCTGAACCAGTAACTATATTCCTCTTCGGTACCACGACGGGTGTTTCGGACTTGTAAGCCGTTGGAGCGAGGTCTGGGCTGTATACTGGGTGAGAGAGAAGCTCAAAGTCCGATTCATTAATTTTTGAGATGGTCAGATGTGAGGTGCGTGGTCATAGCTTGTACTTTCCCAAGTTAAGCTGCGTAGAGTTTTGAATTTATCGGTAACTAACCCAAAGTGAATTATTACGATTTAGTCTTCCCCTATCTTCAAAACCAATATCTCCTTCCCAGAAATTTTTGAACTAGGTGCATATTGATGCTACACATTTCCCCTCTACTTCGCAAATCGCTTCATCAATCGCTTTGATTTTAAAATTGCCCTAATTTCGCGACTTGTTCCACTCATTTTATCGTTTTTGTTAAAAACCATTGACGGAAAATTTCACAGTGTCAATTCACAGAATCACTTTAATCCTGCAGAAACAATATTTATTTTCTTAAGTTGAAATCGGATTAAACCTCTGAGAACTGAAGTATAATACTTTATTTACAAACAAAAGATAAAACGCAAATATTTTTGTTACACCCTAATGTTCAATATTCAATGTTCAATGTTCAATGAATATAAAACATTACCGTTTCCATATAAAAATTAGTCAACAAAAGCCACTTTATTTTTAAAGAGAAAATCCGGAAGCGGTGGAGCTAGAGGACAAGACGAAAACCGAATTTCTCCAGGGATTAACCCATCAGGACGCAACGATTTGAAGAGGCGTCGCGACTGACGCAGACGTCGCCGGCGCGGGCGTCGGTTAAGGGCGCGAGGACGAAGGTGGAGAGGGCGGCGGTGGTTGTTGCCGGAGAGTGAAGGGGGAAGTCGGACGTTCTGCGCCTGGCTGCCAGATCGAGCGATAACCACATATCGTTGGGGTAACAATTGGATTAGCCGTTTAGCGTCAGGTTTGAGTAATGGCCGTGCGCCCTCGCCTCCCGTCCCGCCACCCCTCCTTGATTAAAATGTAATCTAATAGAGCCGCCCCAACACCCCCGACCGCCCCTCGCCGCTCTCCGGAAAATGTATGAATGCCGGTTCGTTTTATTTCTGCCGCTTTTCGGATTAAAATCTCTCACCGGGGCCGCGGCGTTCGTTAGTAGCGATTAGATTCGAATTGGAGTTGGTCTGCCGCCCTTTCTGGTCTTTTTTGTTCCTTTTTTGCTGTGTTTTTCCGATGTTGTTGATGTTGGAGGTTACTTTGATGATTTGTGCGAGCAAAGTAGCGACAACTGCATTGCGAAAGTCTTGCATAATTGAACGAACTAATTGGGAAATGTCAATCAGACAAAAGTGACACTTCAGCTTTTCTTAATCATCTAGGAACATGATGCAAATAATAAAAATTGTTTATTCAAACATCATACCCTCGAAAACCAATGGGCATTAACAAACAGGTTCATGTGTCTTATGTATATACTACGAAGGTTATATGATAAGTACCTGGCTTTGACAAGAAAAAACATTTTTGTGTCAAATTTATTTTATTTTTCAACGTAATCACCTTTCAGTTCGATATATATATAATCCAACGTTTTTCTATCTTTTGTATCCCCTCTAAAAAATACGATTGCTTCAACCCTTCAAAATAAGTGTTCGTTTTAGCAATGAAACGTTAGAACCAATTTTTTTTCGCCGAGCCATTTTTCATATTTGAAAACAGAAAATAATTGCTGGGTGCTAAATCTGGCAAATATCATGGAATTTTGCCATGACGAGGACGCAAGTGTGCACGCATGTATTTTTTTCTTCGACAAATGCGAACTTTTTTCTTTTACAGCATGGTTGAAACGGTCCAATAAGTTGACATAATACTCTCCATTAATTGTTTTGCCCTTTTTCAGAAACGACGTGAACTATGCCGGGTACAGTCCAAAACACTGTAGCCATGACTTAGTTCGCCGATAAAGGGGCCTTAGCCTTTTTTAGCGCAGATTCACCTCGGAAAACCCACTGTTTGGACTGATCTTTTGTCTCTGATGTGCTGTGATGAATTCATGTTTCGACAATAGTTATAAACCGTTCCGAAACCATTCCGATTGCGTTTTAACATCACTAAACATTATTTTAAAGTTAACACAAGTGTGTGTGTTACTTCACACACGGGTCCATTGTGAGCAATCACGGCACCCATCTTGCGAAATGTTTAATTGCAATGCCCACAGTCTCAGCAATCTCACGTACTTTCACTCTCCGATCGTTTATCACAATATTGTGGATTTTTCAATCACTGGACGACCTGTACGTTCACGTTTGAATTTAGCTGTCCAATATTTTATGGTTGATAACGAAGGTGCTCAGTCCCCATAAACTTTGCTGAGAATTTGTTTTCTTTTTAAAAAATAAGTATTTATTACTAACCTAACCTAATCTAACCACCATTTCCCAGATATAAATAATCTAGAAAAATTACATAAGAACAGAAAGGTAAAAATTAGACATACTAGAAAATATAGAAATATATAAACATAATAAAGGCCCAAATAAAAACCTTCAACACGAAACAGACAAATAAATATAAGAAATTTCACATCGTTAAAACTATTATAAAAAAAGAAAAACTCATCTAATTCTTAAATATCGTCACCGTTCTTTTGGAAAACAAACCCTTTGATATACCATGTGTGACTTTTAATAATTCTTAATTTGTTCTTTAAAAAAAAACTTTTATTTTTGGAAAAAAGAAAAAAATGGATTGTTCAAAATATGTGCTATCGCTAGCTGCACATTTTTTCCATCTCTCTGGCAATTTGTGGATTCCCCTCCGGAAAAGTAGCGTACATCTTTTAAGATGGCCCAGTCATTAAACCATTTTTCCACATCTCCGTAATTGTTGAAGTATTGCATGGAAAGTAAGTAAGACATCGATGAAAACAAATGGTTGTCGAATGGGGCCAAGTCTGGTGAGTATGGCGGGTGAGGCAGGAGTTCTCAGCTAAGTGCAGAAATGGTGTCCCTGATCGCTTTCGGTGTATGTGATGAAACGCTATCGTGCTGCAAAATCACTTTTCCATGTCTTGTAGCCCATCCCGGTCGCTTTTCGATCAATGCATGGGTTCAAATTAATCACTGATTGACGGTAGCAAATGGTATTAACTGTTTTACCTAGTTTCACAAGCTCATGGTACATGATACCCTTTTGATCCCACCAAATGCACAGAGTTGTCTTCTTTCCAAAGCAATTCGATCTTGCGATCGATGTTTTTGGTTGTCCTGGGTCAACTTATAAATTTTTGCATTTTGGGTCCTCAAAATATATCCATTTTTCGTCTCCAGTCACGATCCGATGCAAAAAAGTATTTTTTTTCATGCTGAGAAAGCAAAACTCCGGACACCGTTTTTCGCTTTTCCATCTGTCTGTCGTCCAACTGATGTAGATCTTTGGGCATTTGCCTGCCTTCTGATTCTTTTCCATGACATGCAGATGATAAAAAATGGTTCGGCGATCAACATTTAACCTCCCTGCCATTTATTGTTAGTTTGCATATCGTCTTCTTCCAGCAATGCTTGCAATTCAACATTGCATTCTTTTTTTTCGGTTGACCTGGGCGTTCTTTGTCTTTCAAGTCGAAATCACCACTTTTAAATCGTCGAAACTAACGACCACAAACGTTATGCGTTAGGATATTTTCACCGTAAATTTCCACAAGTATACGACGGCTTTCATTCGCTCGAAACTCGATATGTTTACCACACGAAAAAAATATGACGCTAAGTCGATATCGTTTAAACATCAATGACGTTTTGAAAAGTACTGTACAAAATGACATAAGAGATTAGACTGGACTGTGAACCGACCCTTATTTCCAGCGCCAACTCTTAAAACAATTAAGAATTATTAACCACCACACCTGCTACATTTTATGATACCCACCTATATTTATGTAAACCGAATTTTAGAATTTAGATTCAAGCGTCTCAATGATGTAGTTGTAACAAAATAGACTCGCGACAATTATTATTTTATTAAATATAGTGATCTAAAAGAAAGTTGAAGTGTTTTCCTTCACATATTTAAAATATACGGTCACAAAGTAACGAACGAATCAATCAATTACTTAACAATTAATTTCTATAGTGAATTTCTAGTAACATATTAAATGTATGGAATTCACTTTTACCATGTTATTCTCCATATATTCCGATCTAAACTTTGGCATTGACCAATTTATAAACAAATTATCCAATTTATAAATTAGATAATAATCACTGAATTGAGCAAAAAAGAGAATCAATGGTAGCGCTATTACATTTCTCTGGCCGAATGGGGGAAATGTAAAAATGGAATAGTAGTGCGTCGAAATAATTGCTGGGGTAGACTGAGATACCGAAGGCACAGGCGCTGGAGAGGCTTGCGAACTGGCTGGTGGTATTGCTGATTACTGGCAATTTGAGCAAACTTCGCTCTTCGCTTTAAAGAATTAGTTCTTGAACTGCAAATTTACTTTTTCTTTCCAAAATTCTGTGATGTTTTAACTTATCCGAGAAAATTCTGCTAAATTAACTTCTCAAGGTAATTCCTTGACTGACGGGACGAAACAAATACCAAAATATTACAGTTCTTTGACTAAAAATTTCGAGAATTTCTAGGAAAATGCACTGCTTGAACTTAGTCAAAGGCAAGGAAAGTTTATTCTGTTTCACAAAGTTTGCAGTTTGCGAACTTTCTCGATTCTGAAAGTCCATCCTATAGAACCAAGTTAGGTGAAGAAGCCTAAAATCTTGTCGTTTTGTCTAATAACACGCTGCGAAATAGGGGCAAAGACAGTTGTTACAAATTTGAACAGTTTGCGAATTGTTTCATAAAACAGATGTTCAAAAGGGGATTCTTCAAAGCTTACTCAAATTTTCAGACACACAGGTTGTACCTGTGTCCGGCTACGCCAATGTTGCATAATTTTGTTGCGCCCTGGCGATTGAATCCATTTAACTGAATTAGTCGACTCTGAATGGAAATTCGTGTATATAAAAGAATAAGGACTTATATCTACATTTTCGCAATATTTAAACAATTGTAGAGAAACAAGAGAAACACGAAATACCCAAATTGTTGCATGGGATCAAATAAAACAGGTTGAAAATAATAGGATTAAGGGTTATTTACACGGTAAGCAGATTATTTAGAGAACTAATTTGGGGTTAGAGCCATAGTCCAAGTAATTAGCAAAGATTAGGGCGACTTTAAACCAGGCAGATCATGTTCTGATAATAGATTTATTTAGCAATAAGCCATAGAGAAGAAAAGTTTTGTCATGTATTGAAATGGATCACCACATATGAAAATTAAAAATAATCATTGAATAGGAACTGCCAAATAGAAGAAAAGAGGAAGATGAAGATCGTGTAATGAGATAATTGTAAAGTTCTCAGAGCGGAAATGATAAAGCAAATTTATAGTTGAAAAAATTGATTTTATTCTCCCATATATTCTTCCGTATGTTCTACTTTAAGCTCAATACATTTTTTTAGCGGTTCTCCAATTCATCTCTGAAGTGATTTTCTAAAAGTACTTCAAAATACTCACCAACGGCTGCTATAACTTCTTTATTTGATGAAAAACGCTTACCTTGTCGGAAATTTTTGAGATTTGGGATAAGATGAAAGTCAGAGGGAGCCAAATATGGTGAATATGGGGGATGCGTCCACAATTCATAGTGTAACCTCAATTTGGTCCTTGCAAGGACACCTCTGCCAGCCGGTGCATTGTCTTGATGAAAAAATAATTTTTCTCTTCGCTAAATCAGGTCTTTTCTCGCGAATTTTTGCATCCAATTGATCCAAAAGGTTTGAATAATACTTTTGCATCTAAAAAAATTGATGGCATAAAATTTTTGGCCGTAACATTTTTTGCATAACAGTTTGATCAGAATTTAACAAATGCGGCACCCATCTATCACATAGTTTTCTCAAACCAAATTCTTTTGGGTTTCAGTTTCACCCGTTCAGTTGAGATATCCATGCTTTTAGCAATTTCACTCAAAGTCAATTGTCTGACATCCATAACCATATCAAATAAAAAAATAATTATTTGTTCAATAGCTGCACTTATTGAACGTCCAGAACGAGGATCATCATCCAGGCTTGTACGACCACATTGAAACTTACCTGTCCACTTACAAACAATTGGTTTTGAAGGAGCAGACTGTCCTAATGCATTTACCATTTCGCTATGAATTTCCATTGCCTTTAAACCTTTTTTACAAAGAATTTAATTACTGCACGATTTTCGATATTCTCCGTAATTACACTGATGGTTCTGACATATGGGTCAGAAACATGGAGAATGATTAAAGCCGATGAAAATCTGTAACAAATATTTGGAAGGGAAATCTAACGTTTTCTATGGGCCGGCTATTCGCCCAAAAAAGTATTTCTATCTGAGCTGGTAAGGACTTAAAGAGGACTAGCGAGAAAGACTTGGGAAGGTCGAGTCTCAACTACGACTGTAGCATTATTGATGATGATGATGAAATAATTATACCGTGTGTCCCAGCCAAATGGAATAAATTCGTTAATAAATAAATGGGGGCGTGTTCGAAAAAACGCTCGAACACGTCGATTGGTATTTTTAGATGTGCATTTTTTTCAACAAAAATTTTTTACACAGGGTGTGTCATGTAATAGTGGCCAATACCAACTTTCATATTTTAAATACAACACCCTGTATATTATTTAATTTTTGGATTCTTCAGGAAATTCTAGATATATTTCATGTAAAAACTGTTTCGGAAATATTAAGTGTTTTCCGATTTATTGTAAAAATTAACTAATTTTTTTGTTTTTTTTTTGAAAATTATTTGATTACAGAAATTCGCTACAACACACAATAGAAAGATAGTATTGGCCTCTGTTACATAACACACCCTGTATAAAAGGTTTTTGTTTGAAAAAATGCGCAACTACACTTTTTTTAACACTGTAAACAAAATTGTGGAAATTTCAAGACTATTTAGTTTTTGTATATTTTTTTTATTTAAAACATTTAATGTAACAAATGCTCGAATTGTGAACCCTGAACGTCCTGGCAACACCCCAACTTCAAGTAAAACTGATTCCTGACATTATTTAATGTTTGTGGCGTAATTGACCTAATGCTGTCGGTAATGCGTCCTCTTAAATCATTCAGATCTTGTGGCTTGGTTTTGTATACGACGCTTTTGAGATATCCCCATAAAAAAAAATCCAACGGAGTGAGGTCCGGGGACCTTGGTGGCCATTCTAGTGGCCCTCTCCTCCCAATCCATCGATTTGGAAACACATTATCGAGGTACTGCCGCACATTAACTTGATAATGGAGGGGTGCTCCATCTTGTTGGAACCAAATTGTGTCGGCTAGCAATTGAGGATTTCTTCTATTAGGGTACAAATTTATAAGATTTGGAATGAGCTGATTTTGGAGAAAGTCTAAGTAATTTACCCCATTTAAATTTTGATCGAAAAATATTGGACCAATTATTTGATCTCCTATAATAGCTGCCCAGACAATAATCTTTTCAGGTCTTTTCCCGGTGAATTTCCCGCATCCAGTGAGGATTTTCTCTCGATCAGCAACGACAGTTCTGGCGATTGACATGCCCATGAAGAGTAAAAGTAGATTCATCAGAAAATAAAACATTTTCCACTCTCAGAAGATTGTTGTCTATTCTGTGCATCATTTGTTCGCAAAACTCCATTCTCCTGTCGAAGTCGTCTTCACTAAGCTCTTGAGTAGGCTGTAGCTTATACGGATGCATTTTATTCTCTTTCAATATTCTGGCAACCGAAGAGCGACCAACATTGTTTTCCAAGGCAACTTGTCGAGTTGAGGTATGCGGATTGTCTTGGAATGCAAGCATTACATCCAATTTTTTGTTATCGGTTAACGACACTGCTTCCTTCTTAATTTGTCTCACGTGTCCCAGTTCTCTAAATTGTTTTTCAACTTTACTTGCTGTACCTTGGGATATGGGTGGTAAGTCAGGATATGTTTCCCTAAAGAGACGAATAACTTCGGCTTGAGTTCGTGTCCTATCTCTATAACCTATCATCATTAAGATAGTTATTTTATGACTCTCTGATAAATACACCATGTTTAAATCAAATGAATCACACACGTCAAAGAAAACTAATTTCAAAGGCACATTGATTTTTTTGGCGTTTCATACAACAAATACCTACCTTTGAAAACCTGATTTTTTATCTTTGCCTATTTGAAACAGTTGAAGATAAGTCTAGGATATTTTACATGAAAGATGTGTAGAATTTCCTGAAGAATCCAAAAATTAAATAATATACAGGGTATTGTATTTAAAATAAGAAAGTTGGTATTGGCCACTGTTGCATGACACACACACTGTATAAAAAATTTTTGCTGAAAAAAATGCGCATCTAAAAATACCAATCGTCGTTTCGAGCGTTTTTTCGAACACGCCCCCATTTATTTATTAACGAATTTATTCCATTTGGGTGGGACACACGGTATATATATATATATATATATATATATATATATATATATATATATATATATATATATATATATATATATATATATTAACATTATAACAACTATAACAAATTCACCCGCGCTCCACGTTGGTGCTTTCTCGTTCCCCTATCTGCCAATCAAAGCACCAACAAGCGTCTCCCAGTACCGGTTTCTGGCATTAAGCCATCATCAGCTGGATACAAGCTGAACGGGCCGGAGAGCGGATGAACGAACGACTAAAGCCATGACCACTTATCGGCCATGTCGAATGGCGGCTGCGATCACATGCAGCTCTGCCATCCTGCCGCGACAAACAAACCGTGCGAGACCGTTCGTAACCCATCTAACCTCGGGTAAGTAGCAGGTAAAATATTGAAGTGTACTCATGGAGAAAGATTTTAAAAACAAAATATATATATATATATATATATATATATATATATATATATATATATATATATATATATATATATATATATATATATCTATGATGACGATGACGAAATAATGATGAATAATGAAATGAATAAAGATATTTATCTCATTTCGCGAATGTTTATTAAATCTAGAATGTTTACAAATTCTAGTAAAAAAAAAATCGATAACAATCATTAAATATCAAAACTGGCCCTTTCACAATACATATCCGTTAGATTATCGCACGATTCTCACAATCCCTCCAAATACAACCTCACCCCTCTCACATAACCCATCGGAAGTTTTTCCTGCGCCTGCCGCCCAACAAGCGAGATAAAATTAATTTCGCAGTTCCGATTCCCGCAGGACTATAAGTTCATTAAAAGCGAATCAAACGATGAACTGTGCCGGTTCCCACTCTGGATGACTCGGCCTCATTCATCCCCACTGCCTAATTTCTTTCCGTTTAATGTATTAATTCTATCTTGGCAGTGACGTTTCGATGAGGGGACTCCCACAGATAATTTTTGAGGCTTGTCAGTGGTGTGGCGGAGAGAAGGGTCTCTGTATCGATATTGGTAACTCTTGGAAAAGTTTTAAAGACAAAAATGAAGGGTTTTTATAAACAATTTCAGCTATTTGGTGATTTATCAATCTATTTATATACGTTAAACCGCATCTTAATAGTTCCAGTAAAAAAACTTATGAAACTCTTAATTACTTATATGAATTAACTTCTAATAATACGTTGCAATATGATGAAAATATAACAAATTTATTTCTTAGTCTGTTAAACAAATTTATTTCTTAGTCTGTTAATTCTTTTTAATTCACTTCCAGGGTGTTAATAATTCCACTTCATATACAGGGTGTTTTCATAGTTGAGTCATTTATTTTAACATTTAACAGGTATATATATATATATATATATATATATATATATATATATATATATATATATATATATATATATATATATATATATATATATATATATATATATATATATATATATATATATATATATATATATATATATATATATATATATATATATATATATATATATATATTATTATTATTATTATTATTCAGGTATGGGCCAAGGTAGACTACGCGAAGTACAGTTAGAGGCGTTTTTTGTTTTTAGCCTTCCTTTGCTCCCATACTGATTTTATTCTTTCGCTATGAGCTTTTTTCCTTTCGTCAGACTAAGTTGTTCCAATCTTTCTACATTTTTCTCTCTGGCGAACCTCACAAACGTTAATCTTGTGTCTGAAACAACCTCTATCCTGAATTTCACTTTGTGTAAAATTTGCTGATCTTAGGTTCTGTTTAATTGCAGCAATCCATTTAATTATTTCTACTTTAGCATCTTAGGTTCTCTTTAATTGCCGCAATCCATTTAATTATTTCTACTTTAGCTCTACTCTTATTTTCATAAAATTCGACTATTTGTCTAGCCAGCCTACTCGGATTCATCCGTTTCATGTGTTTTATTGCTTGATTTCTTGATTTTCTCGAAGTTTGAGGCCTAAAATTTTTCTTATGATTTTTTTTCTTCTTTTCAATCTTCTCGATGTCTCTCTTTCTATTTAAAATGAGCGTTTCTGTCCCAAATAAACATTCTGGCTTAATAACTCTGTTGTAATGTCTCAGTTCTGTGTTTTTAGATATACATTTTTTGTTGTAATATTTTGTGTAAGTCTCAATGCAGTTTCCATTTTTTGACATCTACCCTTATTGGCCGCTTTTTCCAACCCATTTCCCATGATTATTTCACCCAACTATTTGAATTGAGAGACTCGTCTGATGTTACCATATTTTGTTTTTAGAAATGGTGTTCTTAGTCTGTTGCAGGTCATGAATTGTGTCTTTTCAAAGAAAATTTGGAATCCTACCTTTTCCGATGTCTCTTTTAGGATTTCAATCTGTTTTTGTGCTGTTAATATATATTGAGCCAAAATTGCTAGATCATCAGAAAACGCCAGAGAATCAATTTTGATTTTGGTTCTCCCCAGTTTAATGGGCTGGTCAATATTCAGGGCCGACTTTTTTTTCACGCCACTCCTGTATTACTTTTTCTAAAACACAGTTAAATAAGAATGGCGAGAGTCCATCTCCTTGTCTCACTCCAGTTTTAATTTCGAAGGGCTCTGAGATGTCAGCCATAAATTTAACTTTTGCCCTTGTGTTAGTTAGTGTTGCTTTAATAATTGCCAGCGTTTTCAGATCTAGTTCTTGTTCTTTCAAGATTCGGAATAAAGATTCGCGGTCAATAGAATCGCATGCTTTTTTGAACTCCACTAATGTACAGACGAGATTTTTATTGTAGAGTTTTTGATATTTTAGGATCAACTTTAGATTCAGGATCTGTTCCGGGCAGGATCTGCCACGTCGAAAACCTGCTGATATTCACCAATTTTAGGTTCTAACTGTATCTGTGCTCTGTCTAGTAGACATTGAAATAGAATCTTGTAACAAACTGGGAGAACATATATCCCTCTGTAGTTGTTTACATCCGTTCTATCTCCTTTCTTATGTAGTGGATGGATTAGAGTATATTTCCAATCTTCCGGAATCCATTCGGTTCGCCAAACTTCTTGTAGAATTTTGGATATTTCCTTGATTGTACCTGGACCAGCGGATTTTGAAAGGTCAGCAATGATTCCATCTTCACCAGAAGCTTTGTTATTTTTAAGTCGCTTGATTTGCCTAATTATTTCATCTTTATTCGATGGTAATGAATCTGGATTTATTTGTTTAGGGTTAGTGTTGGTAATCTGTTTAAGGGCTCAGGGCAGTTTAGTAGTTGTTCAAAATATTTCACAAGTTTTTTGCAATTGTCTTGGTTATTTAGGGCTAATTGTCCGTTTTCCTTTTGGAGGCAAAAACATTGGGGTTGATAGCCTGTTAATTTAGTTTTAAATATTTTGTAAAAATTTCGGGTATTATTTTTTTAGAAATCTTTTTCTATTTCATTAAGTTGACTGTTTTCATATTTTCTTTTAGTTTGTCTAATTAGCTTCGATGTTTCTTTTCTTACTTCCAAAAAGATGTTATAGTTTATTTCTCTTTTTTGACTGTTCCACTCTTTGAATGCTTTACTTCGGCTTAATACTGCTTGCTCGCAAATTTCATCCCACCACGGATGTTTTCTACTTTTTTGTTTGATTGGAAGGGTTAGGAATATATAGGAATTAGGAATATATAGGAATTAGGAATATATAGGTGCGATTATTTTATGATATTATGTCCAATAAATATTTCATCTTCAAAAATAAATTCTTTAAACAAATTCGTGGAGCTCCTATGGGCTCCCGTCTTTCTCCGGTCATAATTAATATTTTTATGGAACACTTTGCCAAGCAATTAACACCAGTCCGTTGAAACCTACTTGCTGGTTCCTACTTGCTGGCTAATTATTGTTTGTTTATGTAGATGACACTTTCATCATTTAGCCACACAGACCACAATCTTTAAATCTGTTGCTTTCGTATTTGAACAGTATACATCCCTAGGACCTATTTACAATGGAGACTGAAAACAATGCTGCTCTCCCTTTTCTTTACGTACCAATATCAAGAAGGCCAGACCAAAGCTTCTCCCATACAGTATATCGTTAACCCACCCACACAAAC